>CAJVPP010002584.1:0-14257 GCA_910592005.1 Funneliformis mosseae
AATAATAGTAATATCCTTCATTTACCTTACTATTTGCGTAATACAAAACATAATATAAAATACATATAAAAAAATTTATATAAAAAAAAAAAAAAGAAACCGGGTGACCGTGTCAATTTTAAAATTTTATGTCACGAGAGTCTAAAAATTTTTTTGTCCGGCCTTATATACGGATTTCTTTTACCTTGAAATTGACATAAACTTGCACGATAATATCGTAATTCTTCCAATTTTTTTGTGTATCAGTTTTATTGTACAATATTTACTAGAAATTACTTTACATAATTTTTATAATAGATTTATTTACAATAATTGTTTTATCTTTCTCGCATAGGCTTCGGTGTTCTTGCAATGGTTCTTATTCATTAATTGTGAAGCCTTTGTTCCTGTTAGATAATTATATAATGACAAAAGAATAAATCACTTATCCGTCACTTCGAACCGATACCTATAAGGTATAATAGCTATTTGGCATTTCGTGCCGAATAACTATTAAGTATTCGGCAAAGGAAACTGCTTTTATGATTTTATATACGAACTAGTAACATAATCAAGAAATTTATGTAAATGGACACAATATTACTAATTTATTATTCAAGTGAGTGTCTCCTATGTAAATAATTAAATGATTTATTTATTTAAACTATAAAACTAAAAAAGATTCCGCGCATTTTGACTTCTGGTTCATGTGGGAAGTGATTTTGAGTTAATATTCCATAACTCGCAGTTTCTCTTTTTTTGAAAGCGCAGTGTACTGACTGACCTACCTGTTTCTTTCCTTTATTGTAAAGGAGTCCTTTGAAAGCGATGCAGACAAATAAGATAATATTTACGGATATGTTTGAACGATTTTATGCCTCTGATAATCAAAAATTTTGCGCTTATTGTGTCAAAGGAACAGAAAATTCGTCACTCAGGTTATCATATTTCACAATGTTTGCCTTAACGCTTCTCGGGGATAATTCTGCCATACAATAATGATTAAAGTGAAAATGGAGAATTTCAATTTTAGAATCTCGGTTATTTGAAATCATTTATTTATGTTAGTTGATTTATAATCGTTACTTTGAATGGTTAAATGAACATTTAATTTAGACACTTCTGGTAATAAACCAACTTTTTGTGATATGTCTCCAATCAGTAATTTAGATTCCATATTTGTCAATTTCACAATGCCTTTTTTTTTTATTTTCTTTTAATAATTTACAGATTATACCACGTTCTTTAATAGTTCATGTGATTTATTTTCTTTGTAACTTTTTTTAAAGAATTAAAAGAAAAAATTTTTTGAATCCCAATTTGTCATTTGACTAACCATTTTTGGAAAATTAACAATTAAAATTGATGCACACTGTTTTAATGGAAGTTCCACCGAGAACAAAATAAAAATGTGGAACTTCTGGAATTATGGTCGATCACAATCAGAAAATTTCAAAAAAAGTTATTTCTGATAAAGAACTCTTCATTAGTTTATCCCTATTTGTGTTCAAAAGAGAAGTTTCATTGCTAAGTTTTTTTATGTATTTAAAGACGCATTTCTTGAACGATATCTTTTTCTAACAAATTCAAGTAAATTATAATAAAAATGGACCAAGGCACATCAAGTCGACCATCGGGTGCCGCAGTTAGTTCCAAATTCAAAAAAAGAAAGTATCAAAGTGGAAAAAGTGGAAATGCCATCGTCGACGATTTTATCAAGTATACACAAATTAGTGACTACGATGATTCCAAATGTATGGAATTTGTTCCCTATGATCAATTCAAAGATGTTAAATTCATCGCTGAAGGAGGATTTAGTAAAATTTATAAAGCCACTTGGATTAATGGACCAATTACTGAATGGAATGATGATCAACTAAGGTATAATCGAAAGGCTCATTTCACGGTTGCTCTTAAGAAAATCTGTATTTCTACGAACATAACTCCCAAGGATCTGAATGAGGTGAATAATATTCGAATTTTTTTCCGTTGTTTTTCATTTTATTATGTTAAAATTAAAAAAAAAATTATTTATTTTCAGCTCAAGATATTTTATCAATTAAATCGGAAAGGAGATGGGCAATCTTACATTAATCGATATTATGGAATCACACAAGTGCCTACTACAAAAGATTTCATGATAATAATGGACTATTGTAAATCAGGAGATTTGAAACATTATATCCCTCTTAATTTTTACAATCTTAGTTGGCAAGAAAAGTTGAACAGATTGGAATGCGTTGTAAAAGGCCTTACAGCCATTCATAGCATGGACATTATTCACCGAAATTTTCATAGTGGAAATATCCTCACGGACGGATGCAGTCTTAGGATAGGTAGTTTTGGATTAAGCAAATTTGTGTTTGAATCATCAGATGATGATGAAGAAATTTACGGTGTCATCCCTTACATTGCCCCGGAGGTTCTTCAAGGACAACAGTATAACAAGGCTTCAGATATATATAGTTTTGGTATGATCATGTGGGAGTTGATGACTGGCAGGGAACCTTTTTGGGATCAAAATCATGATACGGACCTTATTATTGGGATTTGCGATGGCCTTCGTCCTCCAATTGTCACCAATGCACCTGAAGGTTATGTTGAATTAATGAAAAGTTGTTGGAATTCTCACATAAATAAAAGACCGACAATTATTGATATAGAACGAAAAGTAAATATGATGAAAAGAGCTGAATTGATTAATAAGACAAAAATTATAAGGTCATCTGATATTGGGCCTATTGATCATGGTATTACTTATAATTTAGATGCAATAATAAAATCCGACAAAAGTAAGCGAATAATTATTAAATAATTCATATTGATCTTTTATATTTTTTTGAAAAAAATCTCAATTAATTTATCTTTATTATTAATCTTATATAGATAAAAGAAAGTTTGATGATTTGGCTGAAAATGATTACGAAGGTAATGTATATGATTGCTTTTATGAATTAGCTAAGTACGTGAGTACCTACGTTATTTATTTAACTAATCCTTTTTTATTTTATTTTTTTAAAAAAAAGATAATTTTGATAATTTATCTGATATATCAGATTTATCAGACATGAGCGTCAAAAGAATTAAATAACGTCACGTAAATGGTAAATGGGTCATTAAATAAGAAATTAGTTATATTATTAAAAAATGCGAAAAAATATATATACTTTTTATCGCTTTATTTATATTCATAACTTTCAAAAATTGTAGTGAACACTTTTAGTTATTTTATCGTATATTAAAATCATTTCTTTTATATCTGAAATTACAATGAAAAATTATTATTTTGATTTTATATAGTATTTGAACAATTGAAAAATAAGGCTTCCAGAAATTTTTGAAATTCTATATCGTATATAAATCAATCTAGTTAATTATTTTTTATGTTAATGTATATGTATTGTAAATATAATTTTTCCTAAAAATAAATAAATGAGTCATGCAAAATGCTCGTTAGCGGACAAGACAAATATTTTTAGCAAATGATAAAAGTCGAAATCGAATCCATTTCGAAAGAGATTTCGACAATACCCATTTACTCGGATACAACCCGAGTATATAAGTATCCGGGTCATAAAATAACAAATGGGTAAAAACAGATAACATCCATTTGTATCCGTTTTATATTAAGGGTTGACCCGAATACGATTATTATAATTCTTATTAATTTACAGGAAATGGATTTGTTTCTGTTGTAAAATATTTTGTAATGTAAATCTATTTGGTAACGCTGCGATATTTTTTTATTAAAATTAATAAGTAATCAGTAAAATTTTCGGAAAAATGGGTTTATAAGCTATTGATAAGGTTATCGATAAGGTTATTCATACATTTAGTTATTTAGCAGCGGTAATAGCTATTAGCTAATTTTTTTTTTTGTTTTATTGTAAGATGTAAAATCTATAGCTATATAAATATTAACTTGAACATCTAATTAATGATCATTAATGACCAAAACTATCACCTTTGCATTTGCTTTTTACATTCATTTAAAATTTTAATAATAAAAAACATCTTAAAAAATTTTTGTATCCGGATTTACCCGGATTGTATCTAATAAAGCTAGGGATTTTACAATAATATATAATAAAAAAAAATCAGAGATTTAATGAAATGATAAGTTGTGTTAAACAATTTAATCACTTTTGCCCATCGGCACGATGACACAACACACATATACAAAACCGTAACTGAATGTTAAATACATTTTTTATTTTTTGAATCTCAATTTTGATAAATTTGATAAAAATCGTGCCCTATTCTATAAAGTTAAATAATGCAAAGAGATATGGTATTTGTTCGCTATTAGTATAATACTAATTTTACTTTTATTACGGCTAAATTCATTGTCAATTAATATAAATAATAAATATTGGGATAAGCTAATTTAATAATAAAAAAAAAAAGGATATAAATTTGAGACGAAATATGATCACATTTTGTGAAATTGCTGTCTGTAAATGAGACGCGCTAAGCGGATAAAATATTTGTCTAGTACAAAAACCGGATATACCAAATCCGGTTGGAAAAGAAATCAGGTTGAAACGGTTTCAAATTTTTTGTCGATTATGAGTTTCAACCCTTAGATTTAAATCTAATGAAACTGAAACCGAAGGAGCCGGATAAATAGATCAAATGCAATGTAATTAATTTATTTGTAATTCATCGTAACAAGATTTAAAATTCTGATCTTTAAAAAAACTCACTTAATATTTCTATTAAATAGTTTGTTGGTCCTAAATAAAAAAAATACCACGTATACTTATCACATCAAATATATTATAAAATTTTGAACCACATAAAAATATACTACTCGCTCACCATATTAAATTCACTTTCGCAAAACTTCCCGGGATGAATGAATAATAATAAAAAAAAAATTTTTTTTATTTTTTTGGAAATTGGTATAGCAAGTATTCGGACCCAAGGCATGCACCATGCCAAGCGTTGTTACCACTACACCAATTCAACTTTGTTGTTAATTTACATAAAAAATAAAATAATTTAAACTAGTTTGCATAAAACATGTGATTAATTGCTTAAAATTCGCCACATTAGTCATGTGAGGCGCTGGCTAAGAAAAGCTTTACTTTTACAATAATAAATTTTTATCTATACTTTATTATTGTAGGAATTTAAAAATTTACGATGATATTTCCTGTATGTTATTTAAACACACATTTAGTGGATATTCATTTTATTTTTTAATAGGGTTATTGATGTATATATTGCGACCGTTGCCAGTTTAATTTTCGGTCTACTAATAATAAAAGACACAAACCCTTATCATTCTTTATATTTATACTTGATAATGACATCCGTATTTTCGTGTTGCAATAATTCTCCTCAAAATGATTCCAGTTCATATTTTAGACCATGAATAATAATTACTGAAAACCATAAAAGGTTAAACCTTATAAATGATTTATTCATAATCGTCAACAAAATTGAATGACAATTACCTAAACAAACCATAAACTTAATAAATTATGGAATTATGATTTCATTTCATATGTGCCTATAAACTATTTACGTGAAAATTTTAATTACATACACTTATTCATTTACAACTGTGTTTTAAGATCAGCCGCCTTGATTAAATTTTATGGAAATAAATAAGTCTTCGATTAATTACTTTTGGTTTTCTAATGAGGGAATGAGAATAAATATATAATTTACGAATAAATAAACTTGTAATAATTTTCTTTATAAGGTGGAACACCATTTAAAACTTGAATTTTATATAAAATTGGTATTCTAATTCTCATATGGATCGAGATAAAAAGATTTGCAATATTATCTGGAATTGATTATACCAAACCAATAAAAGAAAAGAATTGTAAATCATTCATTATGAAAATATACTGCTCAATAATTAAATGATAAAGGATTGGATTCACAAGCTATAATGAATGTTAATTGCATAGATCTTTGGCAGGATTAAATGCGCTAGTAATTATAATTTTATTTGTTTACTTTGTTATTAAATTATTCTTCTTCCTTTGTGCTACTTGCCGATCATCGAATTGACAATGAATATTGATTTTCGTTTGAAGTAAATGTATTGTGAAATACCGAAATACAAATTGACCATATATAGGATTATAATGAACTAGCTTAA
Organism: Funneliformis mosseae; assembly: GCA_910592005.1. Taxonomy (NCBI): domain Eukaryota; kingdom Fungi; phylum Glomeromycota; class Glomeromycetes; order Glomerales; family Glomeraceae; genus Funneliformis; species Funneliformis mosseae. The sequence continues at coordinate 6,101 of CAJVPP010002584.1, forward strand.
GTTTCAAAATGTCTTGTTAATTAATTAATTAATTTTTTTATTTTCTAAAAAAAATGCTTCAATTGAATTTATGACTTGTAAAAGTATAAATTGCTTTAAACATTTCATTATGATTTTAAGCTCTTTATTCGATATTGTTGTGTCAATTACTCCTGCAGGACTTGTTGTAAATGAACTATTTTTTTTGGAGGGATAAGATTAATTTGTTCAAATGAGGCAATTTTCAGCCCTGGGCGTTGGTTGTGTCACTTTCCGATCATCAAATGTAGTATCGTAAGTTGCTTTTTTCTTCTTTACTCGCTACAATAAATCAAGCAAAATGCAAATTGACAATAATTCAAATGAGTCGATAAATTCGCTTGAAGAATTTATTTTAAGCAAAAATATCAAACTTTATGAATACAAACATTTTAGCAATTTTCAAAAGATAGGTATAGGCAGCTTTGGAAAAGTCTATCGTGCAAATTGGAAAAACTCAAAACAACCTCTCGTGTTAAAATCATTTAATAACTTTAACAATGCCACTGTCAAAGAACTAGTTCGAGAGGTAATATATATAGTTTTTCAGTCTATTTGGTCAATTTGGTATAAAATCATATACCAAGCTAAATATTTATACTCGTGAATAATTTAGTTTGAACATCAACGGGAAGTTTATTTTCATAGCAATATTATCCGCTTTTTGGCGATTACATCATCATACCAAGGTATAAAATCTTTAATAAATTATAATTTTATATTGACTTTTACTTTTATATTGTATTCTTAAATATATTTATTATTTTGTAAAAAAAAAAAAAAAAAAAAAAAAAAAAAAAAAATTAGAAAATAATGAATTGAAAAAATTATTGGTTAGTAATGGAATATGCTGATGACGGTACGCTTAAAAACTATTTGAAGAATAATTTTAATACGCTTTCTTGGGGAGATAAATACAACTTGGCATTCCAGTTGGCTTGTGCAGTATCGTGTTTACATGACAAAGGAATTGTACATCGTGATTTGGTAACCTTATGATTAATTTTATTTATTATGAACATTTCCTTTTAGTAATTTATAATAAGTTTTTTTTATATTGATAGCATTCCGGCAATATATTAATCCATCAAGGCGTTATTAAACTATCAGACTTTGGTTTATCAAAAAGAATTGAGCAACAACTTCACTTGAATAGCGTTAATTCTTCTTCCATTATTAACAATTTATTTCATGGAGAATCATCTCGAAAGATTCAAAATTTTAATCAGATGAATGCAGGAGAATTAGAAGTGAATAATAAAGAATCAGTCATTATTTATGATGATACTATTGTTAGTTTAGAAATTACAAACCTTAATATGGATGACATATTAAATTTAGGCGGATTGCAAAGATTTCGAAAATTAGCAAACCTCGCTTGTAAATTTACTCAAATTACCAGCTTACCAACTTTACCCAACTCCATAACAAAACTTAATTGCTCTAATACTCAAATAACTATCCTACCAAATTTACCCAACTCCTTAGAAATGCTGGATTGCTCTTGTACTCCAATAGTTAGCTTACCAAATTTACCCAACTCCTTAGAAATACTGGATTGCTCTTATACTCCAATAACTATATTACCAACATTAGCCAACTCCTTAATTAAACTCTATTGTTATCACACTAAAATAAATAGTTTACCAACTTTACCCAACTTCTTAACAGAACTCTATTGCTTTGAAACTCCAATAACCTACCTACCAAATTTACCAAGCTCTTTAAAAATACTCAATTGCTGTAATACTCAAATAACTATCCTACCAAATTTACCCAACTCCTTAAATATGCTCAATTGCTCTTATACTCGAATAACTATCCTACCAACTTTACCCAACTTCATAACAGAACTTAATTGCTATAATACTCAAATAACTATCCTACCAAATTTACCCAACTCCTTAAATATGCTCAATTGCTCTTATAATCGAATAACTATCCTACCAAATTTACCCAACTCCTTAATTAAACTCTATTGTCATCATACTCGAATAACTATCCTACCAACATTACCCAACTCCTTAACGAGACTTGATTGTACTAATACTTTAGTAACTATCTTACCAAATTTACCTCACTCTTTAACATTTCTAAGGTATTATAACACTAAATTAAATATCCTACCACCTAAAGAAAGCGGAAATAAAGTTGTTGATGAAGTTATCAAATATTCACGAATTAATACTCATATATTTAGTCAAATGGAATTTGTTTCTTATGATCAATTTAAAGATGTTCAATTTATTGCTGAGGGAGGATTTAGCAAAATCTATAAAGCTGAATGGTACAATACACAGGAAGATAATATAATAGTTGCCCTAAAACAACTAACTAATTCTAAAAATATTTCTACTAAAGAATTAAATGAGGTATTGATTTATTCAATAACATTCTTTATTATAATATGTTATACTTATATTTGCATTTAAAATTTAGCTTTGGAGATATCTGAACCTTAATAATGGATCTCTCACGCCTGAATATATCAATAAATATTATGGAATCACTCACGATCCTGTTTCTAAAGATTATGTGATAATTATGAAATATTGTGAAGCAGGTGATCTAAGACGTTATTTAACAGAACATTTTTATAATCTTGAATGGTGGAATAAGTTAGATTTATTAAATAAAATTATTAAAGGTCTTGAATATATTCATGGTAAAGGAATTATTCATCGGGATTTTCATAGTGGAAATATCCTTTGTTATGGAGGTTGTCAAGTTATAATAGGTGATTTAGGAATTAGCAAATTATTTAATGAATTAGATGATGATGACAATAATGATGGTAAAATTTATGGTATTATACCTTATATTGCTCCAGAGATTTTTAATGGACAGAATTATACTACGGCCTCAGACATTTATAGCTTTGGTATGATTATGTGGGAGTTAATTATGGGTAGAAGGCCTTTTTGGAATCAAGATCATGATACAGAACTTATCTTAAGAATATGTGACAATATACGTCCTCCAATTGTTACAAATGCACCTGAGGGTTATATCAAATTAATGAGAAAATGTTGGCATCCTAATCCAAATAAAAGGCCAACAGCCAATGATTTAAAAAACAAAGTATATGATATGCTTTTTGTTGAATTATTTAGTGAAAATGAAACAAAAATCGTTTTATCATCAGATATTGGACCTATAACCATGAATCATTCAGGAGCAATATATAAAAGTAGACCATTAAGCAGGTCTGCGATACACTCAAGAAGTCAATCCGTTACAGAATTCGGTGATTATTTTTATTTTCTTATTTTGATTAAAAAAAATTTAAATCATCCAATGGTACATATTTTAACTTTTTAAATTTTATTAATTACCATACGTCTTTTTTGGAAAAATAAAAGATAAAAGAAAGATTATGAATGAATTAATTGTTGATAGCAAAAGTAATAAAAAAAGTAGATTATCTGATAATGGTAAATATTTACTTGCTTTATTTATTTCTACACGGTATATTAGAATTATGCAGAATCTCTATATAAATCAATCACGAGAACAAAAATATGTGCTCCTAGAATATTAATATATAATTAAAGACTATTCTGTAATTATTAGATTATGTGACAAAAGAATTGAAAATAGATATTAATGCGAATATTGTGAATAGTAATGAAGGTAATGTGATTATGTAAATGTTCATATTAATTATATTTTATAACTAATTAGTATATTTTTAGAATATTTAACCAGGGAAATTGATCTTGATATTAATACTTTGGGATTTATGTAATACTTTGCATCAAAAATTTTCCTGAAGCGGCCTAAATTATATTACCTATATTTTTCATAAAACAAGATATAAACCAAACATAATGTAGTAATAAATACGGAATTGAAGTCGTTTTTACTTTTCCTCTTACTTCATATCATTGGTCAATTATTTATTCAAATTTTTTAAGAATGTGGTACATTAACTTTGGTTTCGTTGTCATGTGTTTCAATAATAACTAACAACTAGTCTTGTTGATATCGATAATACACACATAACATACAAACACATATAGCACATGCTGGATATAAACAATGCTTTTTGTAAATCAAGTATTTTTTATTTAAAAAAATATTTGAGTTTCATTGTGATCACATCTTTTACATTGAATAAAGTTTGCCTTTTTACGTATTTGTCCTATTTAACGATTTTTTGAAATAGCTGACGATTCCGACTTAAAATTTAATTTATATATATCTGGTATAGTTACATTACTAATTTTTATAAATAGACTATAAAAAGTATCTCTGTCTTAAAAATGATTCCTCACCACAAAATAAAGTTTTTGCAAAATTTCTGCAGAGTTTGGTTCCGAATTTTAAGTCAAAATTGAATTATTGGACGATGATGATATTATATTACTTTGAAAGTCCCTATATAAAATATTTCCGTGCTCTTGAATATTTTATGCTACCGTTCTCCATATTTTCTTCGAGATTTTGTTTCAAATAAAGAAGATAAGAAGAATGGCATGAGCTCATTTGAAAATGCCAGAAATTTCACCGGAAATCTTTACAATTATTTTAAAATGAAATATTTTTCTGAAGAATTTCGTACTGAAACTTGACACCAAAGACTGCTGACCACTTTGACATTGATATCAGATATTATATTTTTTTTTGATTTATGATTAAAAGAAAAATAAAAATGTATACGTGTAATTAAAATACCGCGCGCATTATAAGTCAAACATTTAAATTCAATTCTTCCTTTTCGTAATATCGGGATATTTATGAAGGCATTGCATTCATTTTTTAATTTAATGAATTAAACATTCATAAGCTTTGTTTGCTGCGATAAGCGTTTTTTCGAAATCCAGTCGATTACTCACAAACGTAATCCTAATAGATGGAGCATAATCGTACTCACCAAGAAAGTTTTCAGTCTAATAACTTACTAGCACTTAAATACTTTTTTCAGGTGATTTAACTATTAAATAAGTGCAAAATCGTTAAAGTCACTTGATTTGTATTTACTTTCTTAAAAGTCTTATATCAATCATTAATAGGACTATTTACAGATGAAAGAAATTGAAGTATGGCTTCGTGTATTAAGGTGGAATTGCACTAACTACAACCTTATTACAGAACTAGGGATGGGGACGGTTCTATCGGTTCCATTTCGGTTCCTCTTCGGTTCTACTTCGTCTCATCTTGAGTAAATTAAACTTTGAGTGTTAATTTAAATTTATACTAATAGAGCATCATGTGATGATCAATTTAAAAAATAATTTTCGACTGGTTATCAAACAAATTCGTCCTATTATTACCTTTAATTTGATGACAATCCGATTTGAGCCGACTCTTGGAACCGGTCCGGAGTCGGTTCCGGTTCGATTTTTAAAAATGGTTTGTAACTCAGGAAAACCTAAAATATGTTGAATTTATAATCGGTTCCAGAACCGACTCGGAGTCGCTCTTTTTGAACCGTCCCCATCCCTATACAGAACCCGCAACTTAGACTGATGATGATTTCCAAATTATGAAGCATACTTTATAAAGATGCTTATCATAATATAAGTATTGTTTCAATGGATTCAAATTAATTAAATATTTTGAAGGTTATAAACAGGTTAAAGAAATTTTGGCCGGTTCCAACCTCTTATTTGAGTACCATTGAGAGTGACCTAAAAGATTTCAGCATATTTGCGATATTAGGCTTATTTACTGTAATGAACAGAAGAAACTATCTGTGGATACAAACCTTTAATGAAATCTACTAATGATTGGGATAAAACTAAGATAGTTTTATATTTATTTTCTTTTAAATATAAGGATTATTTTATCAAAAGTGCGATATTTAACAATGTTAACTTTAAGAATGCAATTAATTATTATAAGAGTTACGGACCAAAGTTTGGAGATGATTTGAAATTCGTTTTATTATATTTTAAAAGATTATGAAAAATAATTTCTTTTTCTAACGTCTTGTTCGAATAATTGATTATTTGTAATACGCAAAGCGGTTTATCTTGAAAATTATAATAAAATTGATTCAAACAGCTGGAAGATATTAATATTTCGTTTTCATTGAAGTTATTGAAGACGTGTGCATACGAATATTTCATGAAATACTCCAATATTTATTTAAGAAGAATTTGGCTTCAAATAAAGAAATAATAATTTTTTTTTAGATTACAATTTTACAATAAAATCTTTAATAATATTTCGACCTATTACATAAAATATATTTAAAATATTTAAAATTTGAATTGTTTTGTGTAATACAGGTATATTTGGTATTCTGAGAGATTATAATATAGATATCCTTGAAGTTTTGATAAACTGTTGATAAATTATTTTGGCACTTCTCGTTGTAGCCGATTATATACGTGTAAATAACTTCAATTGATCAAACGAGGAAAATAGAAACATATTTTGATGCTTTACAATGTTGGATTAACGTTAAATATAATATGATCCCGAAGTTATAAAATTTCAAAGTACTCAAACTTCAAGGTACGATTTACAAAGCAATATCTGAATTTTCACATATTTAATTATTTCAAGCAAACCATAACTATCTTTTAACCTTAAGAACTGGTGCGTCTTTCTGGAGAATTATTTAATGGCAACGTTATTCGACTTCACCATTTATAAAATATTTTTTACTGTGTCATATATAAATTTTTAGTTTTTATTCACATCGCATAAATTTTTTGTAGTTCCAAGATATTGGAGTTACGCCTGTCTACATTGGAATGAGATCGTTTTTAATAAGGTTGCCGGGCAAAACCCAAGGGTTTCAACATGCATCGAAATCTAAACCCGTTGAAACGTTTTGCCAAATATTTTTATTAAAGGCAAAATTGCGAAAGTTTCGACGGGTGGCAAAGGTTTCGAAGGATGGCAAAACCCATCGAAACTTTTGATATTAAAATAAAATTTTTGAATTTTTAAAATTTATTATTTTTGCTTTACTAGATGAGCAAATATCAAAGGTCATTTTATATTATAATATCATATATTTATAAATATTTATAAAAGATAAGAAAATAATTAACATATTAAAATTGAATTAATTTATTCTTCGATTCCAATTAAAACATTTTATCTCATTAATATTATCTTCATTTTAGACTTCTTTATTACATTAAAATAAAAACCGTAGTTGAGTATATCAAAAATTTGCTTGAACTAGTTGATGGTAAAAAAGGAACAAGTTGGTTTCTTTAATAGAAATAATTGAAATGAGTTAAAAACAACTTCTTGCGCAGCTATTACTATGTAAATTCTTAATTGGGAAATCTGAAAGTTTATCTTTTAATAGGATTTATAAAAGATGCAGCAGCGCCGAGATCTTAATATTATCATGTGTAATTAATGAGGGTATGTATGTATAATTTATTAAGCTTTAAAAAAATTTATTTGATCTACTGAGTTTTTTTATGATAATTAATAATCTGTTAGTAAAGGTTGGAACCGGATTCAATATTCGGATTTAATCCGGATCCGATTTTTAAAATAAAGTAAATCCAGATATAAAAAATAAACCTCTCATTACCAGATTTGAAATTAGGCATTAATCTTATATTTGTTTAACAAACACAAAGGAATTAACTTTACCAATTCTGAAACATTTACACCGTTCTTGGATAGCTTCTCGATAATGTATATCAATTTAGAAAAGTTCAAGTCAGATTATGACGTATACTCAATATTAATACGCAATCAATTTCCTAATCTCATTTTTTTTTTAAACTTTAGTTTATAAAAAGCCTTGACTCAAAACAAATTTTAAATAAATCTCTTTCCAAAAAACTTATTTCCAAAATCAAAATGCCTACATTTAAAGTTCTCGGAATTTAAAGTTTGGTGTTTTGATCGAAAAGTAAAGATGTTTTCAAAATTATTATTGGTAAAAATAATGATATTTTCGACAACAAGACATTGATCATCAGTATAATGACATAGATTGTTACCAATTTATTATAATGCAAAAAAATTTGTTTTATTACTTTGCATCAAGAATGATGATAATATCAAATATATACGATAAAATTTCTCATTTATTTAGGTGTACCATTGCAGATAGAAAAGCTTCAGCATCCTGATGTACAGTCCCCGGCGAAAAGAATGGCGGTTTAAATACCGCATCTATTTTAGGCCGAAACGTAAACCGCGTTTCCGATA
>CAJVPP010002585.1:0-14255 GCA_910592005.1 Funneliformis mosseae
CAGAAACGTCAAAATATTGCAAATTGCAATATTTTGATGTCTCTGACATTCAGAATGTTGAATTTATTGCAAAATTGCAATATTTTGACGCCTTCAACATCTGGAACGTCAAATTTATTGCAAAATTGCAATAAATTCAACATTCTGAATGTCAAATTTTATTGCAATTTTGCAACATTTGACGCTTCCAACATTTGGAACGTCAAATTTATTGCAATTTTGCAATATTTTGACACCTCTGACGTTCGGAACGTCAAATTTTATTGCAATTTTGCAATATTTGACGCTTCTAACGTTCAGAACGTTAAATTTTATTGCAATTTTATAATATTTGACGCTTCTAACGTTTGGAACGTCAAATTTATTGCAATTTTGCGATATTTAACGCTTTTGATGTTCGGAATGTCAAATTTTATTGCAATTTTGCAATATTTGACGCCTCTGACATTCAGAACGTCAAATTTTATTACAATTTTGCAATATTTGACGCCTCTGACGTTTAAAATGTCAAATTTATTGCAATTTTGCAATATTTGATGCTTCCAATGTTTGGAATGTCAAATTTTATTGCAATTTTGCAATATTTGACGTCTCTGACGTTCAGAATGTCAAATTTTATTGCAATTTTGCAATATTTAATGCCTCTGATGTTCGGAATGTCAAATTTTATTGCAATTTTGCAACATTTGACGTCTCTGACATTTGGAACATCAAATTTTATTGCAATTTTGCAACATTTGATGCCTCTTACGTTCAGAACGTCAAATTTTATTGCAATTTTGCAACATTTGATACCTCCGACATTCAGAATGTCAAATTTTATTGCAATTTTGCAACATTTGATGCCTCTGACGTTCGGAACGTCAAATTTTATTGCAATTTTACAACATTTGACGTCTCTGACGTTCGGAACGTCAAATTTTATTGCAATTTTGCAACATTTGACGCCTTTGACGTTTGGAACGTCAAATTTTTTGCAATTTTGCAATATTTTGATGTCTCTGATGTTCAGAACATCATCTCTGATGTTAAAAACGTTAAATTTACTAAAGTATTAGAGTTTTTTATAGTAATTTAAAGTCTCAACCTCTTAATTATCAAGTGTTTAGGTTAAAATTAAACTATCACTAATTTTTAGTAAAGTAATATTGCAATTTTTGCAATAAAACTTAAGGTCTTATCATATGATTAACGGTCATGTAAATCATATGACATGTGACGTAATTTTATGACAAATGACAAAATGACCATCAATCATATGACCAAATGACAAAAGGTCATATTTTAAGCTAAATGACAAGGTCATGTGCCAACACTGTGCACAAATAGTATTTCTAAATATCTGGAGTGTTGTTTTATCAGAAAATCAACTTTTTTCAGTTGTAACGCAAATGATCACGTGACCAAGACAATCTAATATCTTTCGCTTTTTGGGTCAAGAAAGGAACTTTTCTTGGCATAACAGAAATATATCCAAGGTTTTTAAGTTCGCGACATACTGTACGTTCGCTAACCTTAAGTTCAGGATCTTTTTCTTCTAATTTTGCCTTAAGTTTACCTGCAGTAGTGAAATAGTTGTGTTTTAAAATTTTTCTGATATGGCGGTGTTGGTTTGCGAACAATTTTCTTGGGTGATCAGAAGAATGACTGATAGTAATATTGGTAGTTTTACGTAGTAAATTGACATATCGTTCACATATACGTAAAGGAATATATAATCGTTTATGAATTTTCTTTGCACTTCACACGTTTTGTTTCCAGAGTTTCTTAATGAAGTTTCTTTGAATTTCAAGAGAGCTTAGCATTTTTTTCGGTTAAGAAATCACAACAAAAACAAAAATAAATATAAGTTTTTTTAACTTACCTTTTATATTATGATTCTAACGCCTAATTTAGTCATATAAACAATGACTCATATCGAAAATGCAGTTTACGTTTTGGCCTAAAATAGATGCAATATTTAAACCGCCATTCTTTTCGCTAAGGACTATATATAATATTACCCTAAGACTTTCTGTGTCTACTTAAAGAAATTGAGGAAAAATTGAGAAATTTCCTTCGGAAGTGGGTTACAAGTGATGCAGGATAAATTGTCAGTTAAGGTAGAATTAGCAGCTTTTCTAAAATTACGCTCTGATTTATTGTATATAGCTGAATGATTTCATTAATAATTAATTAATCCTCTAAAATTGCTTATGGAGTATTTGTATAAGTTATTACTGCGTTAATTAAAAAAAGATAGTCCTGTCATCGTCGCTAAATGTTAACGTATAATTCTTACGAACTATGACTGTTAGATGAGATGTTTAAGCAGTTATTCTTTTTAATTGAGCAGTAATCTTTCAACGGTTTATAAGTTTAATTCAAACTATTTACCAAAAATGTTTATATGATTACAGTGAGTTACGATTCAACAGATTGCCAGTAAATTATATTTATAAATAATGTATTTTATTCACAAGTAAAATAATAAAATAAGAGAAAAGAAATGAAAAAAAAATAAGAAAATAAAATGAGAAAAGAAAAGAAATGAATTACTAAAACTAAAATGTAATGTGGTAGACCAGTTGCCTTTAAAACTACTAAAACTACATGCTCAGTTCCTATCTGTCTCTCTTTTTATATGAACTAAAAAAAGCTATTTATTTATATAAAATAATTTACATATAATTATATAACTATCATGTCTACTATATCAACTATGTCTAATATATCAACTATATCTAATATGTCAATTATATCTAATATGTCAGTTATGCTACATATGTCTGACATATTACATATATCACTTATGTCAAATTAATCAATCTTCTGCGTCACATAAGCTGCGTCACATTTACCTGTTCACAATATTTAATAAATTATAGTCTATTATATATGTTTGATATTTTTTTTTAAATACATTAATAGAATACTAAATATTTTTTAAAATTTTTTAAATAAATTGATTTACTAATTTATGAATAATTTTTAGATTCTTTATTAATAGAAAAATCAAACCTAAATTAATGCATTAATTGATGTTTAATATACAAATTAATAATATTATAAATTCTAGTGATATTAAGATAAAAGGATTTGAATTACTAAATAATTAGCCTTCTATTAGTTTTCTTTCAAATAAATGAATTTTTTTTTGATAAAATCTATTGATTTTAGATACATTTATAAAAAATTAAAAATTAAATATTACTGATAATGAAATATTTTCTATTGTTATAAGATAATAATTATAAGATTTACATATAATCTACAAATGTGATATAATACTAAATGTTAAAAATGTCAAATATATTAAACATGTTTAATATATTAATATACATATTAAATATGTTTAATATAGTTAATATACTTAATATACTTAATATAGTTAATATAGTTAATATATTTAACATAATATTAAATATATATATATAGAACTAAATTTATTAAAAAAAAGATAAATATCAATTGCTAGATACAATCTGATAAGTTTAATAATTGTATATAACCTTTCTTTTTATAAAGATAGTGCAAGACTACTCTTTTCTGTTTGTAATTAATTCTCTTCTTGTATTTTCTTATTTTAGTATTTTTATCTTTTAGTTTGTTTATTTATCAATAAATCTTTTTTTCATTTAAAACTTCTTTATGATACTTTTGTATAAGTAATATAATTAATATTTATTTTAACTTAATATATAGAAATATACTTAGCAGTATATTGTAGATAAATCATACATTCATTAAAGATTTGAATATATTTTTTAATATATAACAGAGCCTTTTTAACTTAAAACTATGAATTTTATTATGTAAATTATAAAAGAGTTAACCCTCTAACACTACATCTAAAAGTTATAACCTAAAAAAATTACATATTAATATTTAGCAATAATAATAGAACCCTCTTTTATATATATAGTAATATGCAAATAAATTACTTGAGATATATTTTAAAATATTGAGCATCAATGCTTATATCAATAATTATACTTAAAAATAGATTATAACTTAGTTAATCTTAATTTTTACATACAATAACATATTGCAAAAAATATTATCAAAGTTTAGCTTATTTTCAACAAATGAAATTTTTAAAAAACTGATTATATGATATAACAAATAATATGACATTAGCAGACAAATAATATTCATTTAGTAATTTAAAAGAAATAATAAAAGTGAATAAAAGTATCAACAGTATGATTAGTAGCTCTTAAAATAATATATATTTATAATATTTATCATCTATTAACAATTTTGTATAATTAAATATATAATAATTTATTAATTATATAAAAAAATCTCTTTAATTCAATTGATCTTCACGAAAAATAAGGTATACTAGAAATTAATAGTGATTATACTCTTTATAAAGTAATTTTGGATAAAGTTAAAATATCTTTAAAGTTATTCTAAAATTTTCAAATTAACATTTTCTTTTCAATAAACAAATTAAAAATCTTTATTAAATTTTTTATAATTCTCTTAAAGTTTTTAATTTTTGTTTTTTTCTGAAGCAAATCTTTTTCTAAACATTTATACTTGAGAAAAAATTTAGCAATTTGATTCAAAAAGTTGATAATTAATTTTCTAAAGTTAAAATTTTTGTTTGAAGATCTTAGACTTGAACTTACTTTTAAACTTTTTGACAAAAACCTTTATTTTGATGAAGAATATACAAACAAAAATATTAGTTATTATTGCAGTCAACTAAATAAGATTAAATAAATCATCATACTTTACTAGAAAATAACATGAGTTATGTATATTCAAAAAGCTTATAACAAGCCAACACATATCTTATATAATCAAAGCTTTCAGACTAAACTATTCTTAAATCTACCCGTCTTACCTTGAAAAACTTTTTCACTTCTAAAATATCTATACTGAATAAAACTTTAGCATCAAGAAAGAGAATATTTCTTTTTATTTATACAAGTCATTTTACAAATATTATGTTTAGAAATTTGTAATAATTTTACTTGCGAGATAGAAAAATTTGTGAAAATAAAAGAAAATTTAAATGAGATATTTATAGATAAAAGATGTGTGTAAAATTTTTTTTAGATCATAAGAATTCTCTTCTATAGAAAAATAAACATTCAATTATTAGTTTAAAATTATTATTGATCTTTACATAATATTTTAAGAAATACAAACATATTTTATCAATGATTATGCAATATTTGTATAACATCTCCTTAATTAATATTTTTTTATTTAGTACAAATTTAAGAAATTTTAGTAAACCATATAATTTTAAAAGTTTAATAGTATAATCAGTTAATCAAAAGTTAACTTTAGATTTGTAATTAATAATTTTCTCATGATAGATTTTTTAAATATTAAATCTCTATGAATTTTTCTGATAAAAAAAATGATTAAGTATAACATAGATAAAGATCAGATTAATATAATTAAGTTACTAATTATATAAATGATTAACTTATATATTAATCAGTTACAATTACTAAATTAATTTAAGAAATTACTTACAAAAAAACTGTGAGAAATTAGATTTTAGAATTTTTATAAGAACAAAAATCTTAAGAAGAGAATTATATTATAAGGTAATAATTATATAATCTATATATGATCTACAAATGTGATGTAATACTTAATATTAAAAATATCAAATATATTAAACATGTTTAACATATTAAACATATTAAATATATTAATTATGTTTAATATAGTTAATATACTTAATATACTTAATATACAGTAGTGGTTATAAGTATTTGACCGTCTAAGATCATCTAAAATTATTATATAACTACCCCTTAAATTTTCCAGAAATATAATGTAACACAATACATGATTACCTGTAAATTTATAAGTATCAATGATACAAAAAAACAAATTTAGATGATCATCAAACTTTCGCTTGAAAAATGGAACTTTCTTTAGAAAAATAATATGAAATTGTCTTTTTACGTGAGCACCCAGCTGGTCCAAAGTTTAGTTTTGAATTTATTGCTAAACAGATATGTTGTAGTAAGTCTACAATTATTTATTGGGTTAAAAGATATCATAAAAATTGGGACCTAAGTACTTCAGAAAGACTGGGATAACCTTGTATAATATTCGCAAAATAAGATGACAAGATTGTAAAGATAGCAGAGAAAGAATATAATATAACAGCCATTCAAATACAAGAAAAAATGGAAGAAAGAAGTGTTTGTTTAGTGTAGAAACAGTAAAGCAACGTTTTTATAAGTCTGGAGAAAAGTTTAGTAATAAAATTTCTAAACCTTTACTTAAAGAATACCATCGAAAAAAAAGGTTGTAATAGGCAAAAAAACATAAAAATTTTGATTAGAATCAAGTTATTTTTACAGATGAAAATATATTTCAATTATATACATCAAAAAAAAGGTTGGACAGTTTCCTGATAGAAAAAAAGTGTTTCGTTCTATTAAGTATCCACCAAAAGTTCATATTTGGGGATGTTTTTTTACTTCTGGATTTGGTAAGCTATTTTGCTTTCAGAGGAACCTTAATGTTGAATTTATGTGTACTATTTATGAGCAGGGACTTCTGACTTTCACCTCTAAACTTTTTGGTAAAGGTAACATAGATTGGATCTTACAAAAAGATAATGATTTAAAGCATTAATCAAAAATCATGAAAAAATGGAAGGAAGAAAATGGCATTGAGGTACTTTCTTGACTATCAATATCTCTAGACAAAACCCTATAAAAAACGTTTAGAGATTAATGAAAATTAATATACAAAAAAAAAAATTTGATCAATTAGAGGGTTAAAGAGGGAATTTATAAAAGAATAGAATTGATTATCACCTGTATTTATCACGAATTTTGTAGCTAGCATGAAAAGGTGTACAGCTGCACTTATAGAGTCAGATGGTAACTATATAATGTATTAATTTTAGTTAATTGGTTATGTATTTTTTAAATAAAAAAAAATTTTTGAATTTACTTACTTGTAGCTAGAGTTAGAGGCAGTTGAATACTTATGATCGCTACTGTAATTAATATATTTAACATAATATTAAATGTATATATAAAAGACTAAATTCATTAGAAAAAGATAACTATTAATTGCTAGATACAATCTGATCAGTTCAGTAACAACTGTATATAACCACTCTTTTTGTAAAAATAATGTAAGGCTACTCTTTTCTATTTGTGATTAATTCTTCTTTTTGTATTTCTTATTTTAGTATTTTTATCTTTTAGTTTATTTATTTATTATAAACCTTTTTTATCTAAGACTTCTTTGTGACACTTTGTATTAATAATGTGATTAATATTTATTTTAACTTAACATATAAAAATATTCAATAGTATATTAAATATACTTAATAGTATTTCACGAATAAATCATACATTTATTGAAGGTTTGAATATATTTTTCAGTATATAATAGAACCTTATTTAACTTGAAAACTATGAATTTTATTATATAAATTATAAAAGAATTAATCATTTAATATTATGTCTAATAGTTACAACCTGAAAAGATTATATATTAATATTATGAATTCCTTAAATTGTCATCTTATAATATAATTATTTTAAGTAAAATGTTTGATTTAATAGTTAAATACTATATAGTAATTTACATATAATATGTTTAAATTAGAAAGCTTTTTAATAAGAATTAGAAGATTATATAATAATTTAGATCAAAATGAATTGATTTGAAAGTTATTAAATTGGTTTTAAAATTTTTAGTTAATTGATATTTTTATGATATATAAAAATTTATGTATTTTGACCAAATTTATTATAAATAATAGTACTATTGATTATTATCTAGATTAAATCAAATATTATTTTACTCATAAAGTCAATTTACTAAAATATATTTATTATTATAAATCATCAAGTTCTTATATTATTTTAGTAAAGAAGAAATATATAATATCAAATTATGAAATACTGAATTTTATCTAGAAAGTCATAATTATATAATATTAGTTGAGTTAATTTATACTAATAAACTATTAAATTTTAGTTTAACAAAATGTAAAAGAATATTTAGCTATTAATCTAATTAATAAAAAATATAATTTATAAAAATAAATTAAATATTTCTATTATAAATTTTATAATTTAAAATATAAAATATTAGTTATATTTCCTTTTGAATTTTATTTTATTTTAGTTAAATTTCAATATATATTAATTAGATATAAATCAAATATCAATTAATTATAAATAAAATATATTAAATTTTAGCTAATTTTGATATATATCAATTGGCTATAAGTATACCAATCAATTATAAATAAGATAAGTCTAATTTTTGATTAATTTTTAATATATACTAATCAGTTAGGTTAATTTTTGATTATTTGCCAATTTTTGATCAATTTTAGGCTAATCTTTTGCATATCTGATTTTTTGATTTTAACTAATGTAAAGAAAAAAAATTTTGTATATAATATAATAAAAATCAAAATATATATTTTTCTTAAATGAATTTAATTTTTATTATTAAATATTATTGCTAATATAATTTTAATTTATAATATTTTAATAAATTTTTACTTTTCTAGTTTATCTATCTTAAAAATATAATAATACTTTTAAAACTTCTTTTATATCTTTTTTTATAAGTAAATTTAATAAATTAATAATATTAATAAATTTTTTTATCTGATTAGTTAAGGGTAGAATATTTGCCTTAAGTAATTGTTATTATAGTAAATATCTAACAAAAATTACTATGTAATACAAATTTTGATATAAGATAAATTTTCATAATACTTAATGTAAATGGATAAAACTTATATAATTAGAAAGTCATGTTTCTAAACTTCTATTTTTTAACTTAAAAGTTCTACTTATATAATTTTTTTTTTAAAAAACTTTTTGCATAAAGTTTTAGAAAAGTTGTGAATATCTATTTATTTTTATGAATGTGAAATAATAAATATTATTAGTTTTCAATTTTTTGGATCAACTTGTCATATAAAGTGAAACATATATATATATTATTATATATTTTTTATATTATTTTTGAGAATAAGGGTAAATTTTTTAATTCTCTACTATTATTAATACAATTCCACCTTCAGCAATACCAACTATATGAATGTTTATTTGTAATACATTTATTTTCATTTGGATTTGACCTGTATAAATTTATCATTACCTTTACTATTTCATGTATTATAAGCAAATCCAATAAGTAAAAAGTATCAGCTTTTGTTCAGATTAGTTTTTTCTACTTTTTTCATAGATTTTTAGCAAGATAAGTTCTTCATTATCACATTTAAGATTACAATAAATCTGTACAACATTTTTTGGTATTATTATTTTGTTACTTTTATGCAATTTATTCATTACTTTTTCAACTACTTCTATCATCCTATTAGCATCAGATTTTACATTAACTCTGTATATTAATTTATTTTATACTCATAAATAATTATTATAATACTTATATGGAGGATTTAAAGTATTACCATTTTATGTAAAATATTTTGCAAGCATATATTCTCTACATATATATTGTTTTTATAAAAATGAATAACTTCAAAAATTTTTTTACATGCTTCAGCCAGGTATGCTTATCTTTATTTGCTTCAGCATTATCATTAATATCTTCCATTACTCTATAATATATATTATTGTTTTAGATATAATTTAAGTTTACAATAATTTTTTACAAAAATTAATACTTACAATTTCTCCTTTATACTATAATTATATAATTAGTGCAAATATCATAGTAGATATAAAAAATTATATATTTTGTAGAATTATGATCTTTTTCTACTCTTCCAGTTTCTTATATAAGATTACTTTATTAAAGAAATAAAATTATATAATATAATTTATTCAAATTTTTGATGAAATATTAGACTCTTACTTATACTTAATAGAAATACATAATGTATCACCAATCATATATTCTTATCATTAAGATCCATACTAAAAGTATTAGTTGCAATCATAAGTTGAATAATATTATTTTTCTAAGATGTTAATTTTTTTTTCCTTACTGTTTAAAGAACTATAATAAATAGCCATCATTATGCTGATACCTAATTTTCCATAAAGTTGCTCATAAATTTCATCACATAAGTATATTGTTAGATAATAAATGATACATTTACTATTATTTATTTTTTCTAATAATACAATAATTTCTCCAATTATTTTTTTTTTAGTACTTTATAATATACTTGAATTGTAAGCTCAAGGTGTGAAAATTTTGTCTTTTGAATAAAAATAACATTATGTGAAACAAAACTAAGATTTTCTAAAATTTTATAAGCATCAATTTATTTACAAGTTTCTGTAAATATCATAATCAGACTATTAGAAAATAAAGTAGGAATTTTTTTAAGTTAACCTTATGACTTCCTATAATAGATTTTAATTTAATAATAAGTATGTAATATGAAAAGAAATACTAAATCACAATTAAATCAATTTATTTACCTAAAATGTTTACATTCAATAATGCAATATACTTCATCTATTATAAAAGATACCAGCGCATATTTGAAAAGTTTAAAAGCATTTTGATAAATGATTGATTAAAAATAAAACTTTCTGCAGTAATATATAATATCTTGATCAGTTCAATAGAAATTTTGAAAAATACTTTTTTATAATATTTTGAAGGTTGATATTTTTCAGCATAAATACTGGCATATCTAATTCCAGCAGAAATTGTTTCAATCTATAAAAAAAATCAGGTAAACATGTATTTTTTTTATTGTTAACGTGCAATCCTTGTGAATTGTGACAGTTAGATAGGGTGTTCGAGTGGTAATTCTTTTAAGTTTATATAGCAATTTAATCTCAGTTTAACTCAAATTTATAATTTACACAGTAGTGATATTTTAACAAGACTAAAGATAAAATAGCTTAATTGATTCAGAGATATAATAATATGTTTATTGAAGATAAAAATAAAAAATAAGATAATAATAATATGTGAAATAAGAAAACAAAAGAATAAGAGAAATCAAAAAAATTAAAGTACTAATCAGAATGTTAGGCTAGGTGTTTCTACAAGAACTACTAGATATGTATCTAAAAACAAAGCTAAGAAAAACTAAAAGTGAACTAAAAATGAACTTAAGTTTACATAATTTTATCACTCTCTATTTATATTAAATTAATACATAGACAGATATAACAAATAAATCAAATATATCTAATATATCTGATATGTTAAAGATATCAATTATATCAAATATGTTTAGTATATTAAATATATCAAATATGTCTAATATGTCCAATATGTCCAACATTTAGATCTATAATATACTGCGCTACATTTATCAATCAAATCCTATTATATTATTAATTAAAAATTATTAAATTAAAAATACTAATAGACTTATTATAATAGTTAAACTTTCATGTAAAATTGAAAAAATCTAATAGTACATTATTTTTTCTACGCTTATACGCATTAAAATAAAAGTATATTTTCTATTAATATATGTTAATATTGCTACTTCTTGTTTATCTTAAAATTCTTGATACAGTCAACTTTTGATATAGCGAACTCTTGATATAATAAATTTTTTGAATAAATATAATAAAAATACTCTTATTATAGCGAATTGGCTAATCAAATCTCTTAAAATCTTTACTATAGTCTTATAGTAAAGTTAAGGTCTAAGACATAGAGTTCATTATAACAAGAGTTGATTGTATCCAATACTTTTGCAAGCATATCATATAGTGTAAGTGGATTAGGATTTGAGTTTTGTAAAGGTAATATATATCATTTACTTAAAAATTCATGATACCATTCAAATTTAAAGCAGAAATCATGGTATTTATATAAGCCTAATGATGAATATTTCAGAAAAGCTTCACAAGCTAAACATTTTAGAATTTTTTCAAAATTAAATATATGTTTAGAAAATGTAAGTTCAAATTCTTTGATTTTAATTTTTTCTTGAATACTACATTCATAAGATACAAAATTCTAAAGATAGAATTCAAAAATTATTGTATTATTTGATTTATTTAATTAATTTCTAATAAATTTATGTTTATCTTATTCCAATCAAATATTTTCAGATTATTTTTTTGTTCTTAAATTTTTTGGCATGATTCTGATTTCATTTAGCAATATTATCAGATTTCTTTGATTTTGTTTTTCTTGTTGTTCCTCTATTTTCCTAATATTTTGCTTATCTTTTTCAAAAAATTGTTGAAGATTACAAGTTATTCATAAAATTTTCAGCATATTTAATAAGCTATTATTATACAATGACTCACAAAAGTAATACAACCGCTAAATATGAAACTTTAAATTAATGTAACTTTTTATTCACAAATTATATCTAAATAAAATAAATTTTATTGAGTTCTCTGAATCAAATTCATATAAATTTGTAATTAAAATTCCTATTTAATCATATGATTTGCAGCTAAATCGCAATATTACTATTTTAGGTATTACATTATTTATGTGACTTTGAGTCGATCCATTTTTGGCTAGATTAAAATCAAAAAAGCAATAAATTATGTAATATTATGTAATTATAAAAAAACAAATCCCCAGCTTTTTTATTTACTATAAAAAAAATTTTTCAATATACCACAATTATTCTTAAAAAACAGGCAAGAATTTTTATTCTTCTTGAAGAAGGCTATCAAACCAATATCATTATAGCTAAAGAAGGTGTCCATAAGTCTACAGTTATGAGAATTTGTCAACGTAAAGAAGAGACAGGTGGTTTTAAAAATAAAAAAAAATCAGGTTGTTCTTGAGTCATTTCTGTTCACACTAAACGTAAAATTCTCTGACTTATTACTTCTAATGAATGTTCTACAGCAGTTGTTATACAAGATAATCTCAAAAACTATGATATTATCCAAATTTTAGCTAAAACTATACACAAAACACTTCGAAGAAATGGTCTAGCATCAAGAATTAAAAAAAAGAAGCCTTACCTTAAAAAACACACTGTAAATATCACTTAGATTTTGCAAAAAAATATCAAAATTGATCTGTAAAGGATTGAAAGAAGGTAATCTGATTTGATGAAAGTAAGTTCATGCTTTTTAGTTCAGATAGACACAGTACTATTGGAAGAAACCAGGGGAACCATTAAGAAGTCCTTATATCAAACCAATGGTAAAATTTAGTAGAGGTAATATAATAGTTTAGGAATGCTTTTCAGCAAAAGGTATTGGCAACCTTTGTATAATTAATGGCAGCTTAAATGGGAAACTTTATTGGTAAATACTTGAAAAAGATCTTATAAAATCTATTTCAGATTGGGGATTAAGTATTGATGATGTAATTTTTTAACATGATAATGATCCCAAACATACGGCAAATCTTACTAAGAACTGGCTTTCTAATAATAAAGTAATTGTACTTGACTGATTTGCACAATCTCTGAACTTAAATCCTATTGAGCATCTTTAAAACAAAGCTGAACGTTATTTAAGACACCTTTCAAAATGAGCTACAGAAAGGGAAGATCTGTGAGAAAAATTACAAAATATTTGGTTTGAGATTGATATCGATGCATGTATAAATTTAATCAAGTCTATACCAAAAAGGATAAATGATGTAATAAAGGCCAAGGGGAGGTATACAAGGTGATAAACAGATGTAATTTAATAAATAAACGTATTAGTATAAGGATTTATTATAGTTTTCAGTTTAAACCTAACTGGTTAAATATTGATTGCTAAAAGTTACATAAATAATGTAACGCTAAAAACTTAAAAATTGTAGCGTAGATTTTTTTCACGTGATTTAAATTAGAAAAAAAAATATTTTTTAATAAATTTTGATTTGGAAAATATCATAACTTTTTTTTTACTTTGATATAATTTATAAATAAGAAGTTACATTAATTTAAAGTTTTGTGTTTAGCAGTTGTATTACTTTTGTGAGTCACTGTATTTAAGAATTGCAAGAGCATGACGTGTACTGTAAGTTTTTCAGTAATCAATTTTTTTATCTAAAAAATAGAGTTTAATCTAGTTAAAAGCTTTATTATATGATATTCTAATATAAGTAATCAAGCTTTATTTTGTAGATATATAAAAGCATTCTTTAAGAAATTACAAAACTTTTTTCTTTGATTAGTTGTATGATCTTTCAAATGTAATGTTTTTAATTCAATATTGGAGTTTCTTTTCACCAATATACTTCGTCCTAATAAAATTTATGATCATCTGAAAGGTAAGCAATAAGTCTATTAATTTATACTTTTTCTAATTCAGCTAGAGTTCCGAATGAGTCGAGTCGAGTCGAGTTTAAAGACCAACTCTATTCGACTCATTTTTTTCGAGTCGAGT
>CAJVPP010002586.1:0-14249 GCA_910592005.1 Funneliformis mosseae
ATCAACCAATAGAATTTTAGTAATATTAAAAAATGATCTACAAAAATTAGCCAATCACAATGAAAGCCCGCTATGCTGTGTAAAGAAATATAAATCCCCATAGACGAATTCCTGATCATTTAATTGAAGAACTAAATCAAATTACTTTAAAAATTTAAAATAGTTGTCATTGATTAATAAATATAAATTTTCTAATATATAAACTGTATCGTATACATTAAATTTTATTGGTTAAAAATCACGTGTTTTGTCACGTGATTAGTTATGTGAAAAGAAATTTTGGACTGGTTTTGAGTATAGATGAAATGCACCATAGTTAAAATGATCAACGCGTCTTACAATTTACGCGACACGCATTTATATAGATTGATCGTCCAAACCGGTCTAAATACCGGTTCGACTCGGTTCAGTTCCTCAAATCGAACCGAAACCGGTTCTATGATCAAACCAGAGTCAGACCAGACCTTAACATCCCTAAATATATATACCTCAAACTTTCTCAAAAGCTCTCTTAACTCTTTCCTCTTAAAAATATTTTCAATTTATCACAGAACCTTTTTCGAAATAATTATGTCGTTAAATTGTTTGGTTTTAGGCGAAACTTCCTTTAATAAAGCTTTCTCTGTTGACATTTCCGAAGAAAACCGCGTTGATTATAATAAATTAATCAAATTACAGCAATTAAAAATTCCTCACCTCAAAAAGCTTATCTTGAAGGAAAAAGATAATCTTAGTAACGATCTAAATCTTTGGAGGGTTGATATCAAACGAGAAGATGGTTGTAAACTTAAAGATGTTTCTACTGAAGAAGACATTAAAGAAAAGCTTCGTGGCAACATGATGATTCCATTAGATTTTTTTACTGATTATTTTGATCATCCACCTACAGACAGAAATGTTCATTTCATCGTAGTCCCCACCACTGGTAAGTGTCTCCAATCGGTTTACCTCTCGAACAAGAAATTTGTAGTAACAAAATATTGAGTTCAGTCTGACGCACGAACTTTTGTTATTTATTTAGTATCGAATATTCCAGATTATTACCCACCAAAAAAAAAAACTTAAAATAATCAAAGGTACGTTGTAATAATTTTAAGCGCCTATCTTTTGTGCTGAACATAATAATGCTAATCTTCACTTCCCAGCTCTCGATGTTACGAGTATGACATGGAATGAACAATCAGATGGTAAGCTTTTCCTTAAAAGCTTGTTAATTATTATTATTTATTAACATATATTGTACAATAAAGCAATCAAAAGGGCCTTAAATGAACCTCCCATAATAATTGACAATGGAGTCTATCTCTAGGCGAATCAGAATTTTAAAAAGTTTGTGACTTCGGGTACTTTTGTTGATAAATCACTCTTTATAATGGAGTTTATGATCTATGGACAACGGGCCAATCTGATTACTCGCCCTCGTCGGTTCGGAAAATCAACCAATCTTTCGATGCTCATACGTTCCTTTCAGTGGATTATCCTCCATTAAATTATAAACCAGACATAAAAAAATCGTTGTTAGTGAATTAAAAGTTGCTAGATTCGAATGGTTTGCGAAGTTGTTCTACCAACAGTGGCCCGTGATTCACATTAGCTTCAAGGTAAGCAAGCATGGTGTAACCTACTATTACATAGTAACAGGACCGGGAAAACTATATGTAAGGTCCCCGCCAAAGTATCAAAAAAAACACACGACTGCGAATCGTAATATGATTGGCTATTTGGCTATTTATTCACCAAGTATAGTAATCTAACCAAGAAAGGAAAGATTGTCACAAAAAATTCTTATTGTTGCGAATCAACACGTGATTTTTATTAATTATTTTGGTGGTGGACATTTAATTATTTTAAAGTATTTTTCGAATCTAAGCTCTGCGGTGACATTTAATAGAGTTTTCCCGGTTCTGTAGTAACTAACAAGACTTACTTTACTAGGATCTTAACAGTAAATCCTGGGAACAAATGCGAAACGAAATAAAAAAAAGAATTTCAGATCTATACAAAGAACATCGATACCTTATTAGCATTCTTCCAGAGGATGATAAAAAAGATTTTGTGAAAATACTCAATGGAACAACAGAAGAAGAATATTTGTCTAATGCCATTTCTAGTTTAGCACGTTATCTTAACGAGTTCTTTGGCAAGAATTCCATTATTCTAATCGACGAATACGATTTGCCTATGGAAAATGCAAGAGGATTTTATGATTCAGCTAACGATTTTTTTAGAGTAATGTACTCAAGTGTAGCTAAGGTAAGCATATGTATTGTAATTAACTGATTGCATATGTGCTTGTTAAAACTACAAAAAATTCTATGCAGGAAAATAGTTACGTGCATAAGATCCTGTTTGTTGGGACTCTCTCACTAGAACAATCAAGCTTTCTTTCCGGATTTTAAACAATGTAGTAACCTATCCAATGCATGAAAGACCAAACCGTTCTGGCCGTGCTATTTTCTCTGATACATTTGGATTTACCGAAGAGGAAATTAAGTCTTTGCTAGAAAGAAAACATCAAAATGAAAAACTTAATGAGCTACGTCTTTACTATAATGGATACCGAACGAGCACTAAAGTGCACATTTACAGTCCACATTCAATAATATCTAGAGAAAATGAAATTGATAATTATTGGATCAATAGCGGTTCTGCAACCACACTTGTAGAATACCTAAAAAAGTGTGGGTCAGGAGTCAAAGATCGGCTCCATAATATTATCCATTCCCATTCCTTCTGTCAGGGTCAAGATGTGGTTGAGTCTGTAGGTCAAGATGAGTCTATAGTAGGTCTAGATGTGGAATTAATGCCATATCTCCGATACAATGACCTTGATACGAAGCCAGAGATAAACGCATTATGTACTTTATTATACTATAGTGGTTACTTGACTATGGTTCAGGATCTTTGACTGGTCATACTGTGAAAAATGTTAAACTAGTAATCCCAAATAGAGAGGTAGTATGCCAATGGATTTTGTGGATTTTTGAGATTATGAGTATGAATTATGCGAAAACAAACGAAATCTACGAATCATTTTTTTAAAAAAGATATTGCTACATTTTGTAACAAATTTCCACCGCTTTATATGGAGTTGATATCTTGCTTTGATATTGGTGATCTCAAAAGATGTAAGTTATATGAAACTTGGTACCATATATTTGTTTCTCGGAGCACTTGCTATTTACCATGGCGTTGAATACCGGGTTGAAGTTGGGGTTGGCCGTCCAGATGTCCGAATCATTCCAATTGTCCAAAATAAAACCGTTAGCATAGCGTATGAATTTAAGCGTGCTGAAAATGATGACTCCGATATAATGAAAGGTGCCACCACAGATGCGCTAGATCAAATTTTTGTCAAGGGTTACCGGATGAGTCTTCCGGATCATGTCAAGGAAATAGTTGAAGTTGACATTGCCTTCTGTGATAAAGTAGCTTTGTCTCAGCCAGTTGCCTAAAACATACGAAAGAAGGACTTACAACGGATGAAGATTGGGAAGTTGTTAGTGAATGGGAAACTGGAAAGATGGAATAAATGAAAGAATAGGAACCATTATCACACTGCTGATAATAAATATATTAAAATTTAAATAAAATTCAAAAGATTTAAGCAATATTTTATTAATACATATATAAATAATTAATTGTTAATAAAAATTAAAATATAAAAAAAAAATGGTTAAATCTTAATTGAATAGATTAAACAAATATAACTTTCTGATTCAATTTACAATTGCAAATTTTAGAATTAAGAAAAAATCGGAATAATAATAATGTTATATATATAATCTTAGATTTATAGCTTCAAATCATTATTAAAATATAAAATAAAGGACCAATTTCAAATACTTTCAGTCACGTACCATGCACATTTCACAATTATACTTTTGCGATATATATAGGACAAAGGTTAAGTTTGCGTTAGAAACGATCTCATCCATTATCATTATTATTACATATGATTACGATTACAAATAAATGTGAAAAATTTAATCTCCGATTAGGAGCAGAAGTTAACATTTGTATAAGTAATTTTAGTAAATATTATATTGTTTATATAGCAAAAAAATAGAAAATTTAATATGGGATTGGATTAGATCTAATCAAATTAAAACACAATTTTTTTTAATATATGTATTCCTCTCAAATAAAAAAAAAAGAATCACAACTTTTCATCTTAGATTATTTAAAACCCATAAGTAGAAATACTTTGTTGGACTTTCGACAAATCTTCGGCCTTATTTTTTAGGGCCCGTGATTTAATATTTGCCAATTTCTTTTTACGTTCATAAAATTCTTTACTCTTGACTTTACGTTTCTCTTCAAGTTGCTCAATAACTTCACCATATTTCCATCCAACTTCATTAGAGAGGCGAGAAATTGTAGTAAATTTACGACCAGGTTTCAATCGTAAAATTCTCAAGGCATCAGGAACAACCATACGCTTCGTCTTATCGTATGGAGGTGGTATTCCTTCAAAGATCTTAAGACGTTTCAAAGCTTCTGTACCCCGCGAAGTCTTATGCGGAATCATTCCGCGTATAGTCTTATAAAAGATTTTAGAAGGTGCTCGAAAGTGAAAAGGACCGCGTGCTGGGTTGACAATCATACGTTTACGGAGATAATCATGGTACTTGACTTTCGTTAATAAATTAATACAATGTTAATAAATTACAATAAATTATCAAAATCTGATTAACAATAAATTAAACCTACTCTTATTTCTGAAAAAAGACCCTGATACATTCAATTCCTCAGCACGAACAATTACAACTTTTTGACCATTTAATATTTGCTTTGCTACAATAGATGCCAATCGCCCGAGCAAATGACCTTTGCCGTCTACAACAACCACCTGACAATATAGATATCGAAAATTAAAAATAACCAAAAATATATATATATATATAGCAACCGACCCAACAATCCTACATTAAACTGATAAATCACATGTTCTTATTTGATAAATAAAAGATGAATACCTTTTCAAAAGTGCTCATTGTTAGATTCACTATATTTAAAAGGGGATTTGTCTTTTTATGGAAGAAAGAGAAAGTTTCATCTTTATCAGTTGGTGGATTTTTTTTAAAAAAAAAAAAAGATTGTTTCACGAATCTGTGACGTAAATTTAACACGCGCAATGATTGGCCAGAATTTGAGATTACACAAAGTGTTGGCAAATTTTCGGTGGGTCAGATCAAGATAAATAGTTTTTGTTTTTCACTTCGAACCTATAGTAAATAAATATGCGTTCTTTCCTAGGATTTGCTCTCACACTCTTATCAGTAATATGCCTTGCGGCGGCGCATACAATTACACTTCCAGCTTATGTAAAAGAATGCTTTTTCGAAGATTTACATCTTGATGATAAAATGACAATAACTTTTCAAGTTGGCGAAGGAGGACATTTAGATGTCGATTTTTGGGTAATTAATCTTGAATTATTTCTTAATAATAGTAATAAGTTGTTTGCTAGATATTTTTATAAAAATGGGGCAATTATTATAAAGTTTTACACGAGACTCACTTATTGAATTAGAAAAATAATACATTTAATTCAAATGCAAAGTCAAGTTTTCACTGATAATTATCTTTTTTATTCCAAAGATATCAGATCCTTCCGATCGTATTATAGAAAATGGTCAAAAACAAACTACAGGGACATATAGTATAACAGCAACTAAAGATGGTCGATACACATATTGTTTTAGTAATGAGATGTCTACAGTTTCTGAAAAGACCGTTAGCTTTAATGTTCATGGAATTGTCTACGTTCCGGATGATGGATGTATGTTCCACATTTAAAATAACCTCATATCGAGAAAACAAGATGTCTAAAATTACTCAATTATAAAATTTCTAGCGCACACTGACCCATTAGAAAAAGAAATACGTGAATTAGCTGATGGTCTTGCTGCTATCAAAGACGAGCAAGAATATATCGTAATTCGAGAACAAAGGCATAGAGATAGTAAGTATTTTTTTTTATTTCATGCAAAATTTCTTGGGCTCCTATTAATAATTATTATTTCTTTTTAGCTGCTGAAAGTACAAATGATCGAGTAAAATGGTGGTCGATTTTCCAATTTTTCGTTCTTTTCGGTGTATGCTTTTGGCAAGTGTTTTATTTAAAAAGATTTTTTGAAGTCAAACGTGTAGTGTAAAATGATATTTTTATAAGTAAGCATTTTTATTTTTATTATATATTTTTATTTATTTTTTTAAAAAAAAAAACTATTTTAAAGTGTGTGTAACAGGCGTGTTAATTGTCGCGACTGTTTCCAAAGTTTCCAAAATTTCATTAAATAATTAATAAATTGTGCAGAAATTATTATTTTAGTATATTTAGACTAATTACACGATGATGAATAGATTAATTTTGATAATTCGAAATAGTCGAATGCGGGTTATAACAATTTTTTGATTTTTTTTTAAAAAAAAAAAATCAAGAGATTTTAGATTGAATAAATTATGCATTTGATCTTTTCTCTAAATAATTCTTGACAAGTTTCTCAACATAACCGCCACCGGATTTTTGTTCATCGCCAAAAAGCATTGGCTCGACAATTCTTTCAACGTACTTTCCAAGCATATCTACTTCTACATTTACTCTCTCGCCAACCTTCTTTGTCGGCATGATCACGTGAGATTGCGTATATGCCACTAACATGATACTGAACCAACTTTCATCATCATTGACTTCACAGATGGTAAGAGATGTTCCATCAAGACAAATATATCCTTTTGGAATAATATAACGAAGGTAAGATTTATCGCTTGGTGATAATCTGACCCAAAGAGAGTTTCCTTCTGGCGTTACGGATAAGATTGTTGCAGTTGTATCAATATGTCCTTGTACGAAATGTCCACCAAATCTTACGTTTGCTGCAATTGCCCTTTCCAAATTTACATTATTTCCAACTTTTAAATCACCTAAAAATTTTTTGTTTGTTTTAATAAAATGTTGAAAAGATTGAAATAAGAGAAAATACGCACCAAGATTTGTTCTTCTAAGTGTTTCCGGTGCAAGTCCAACTTTAAACCATGATTTTTCAAATTCTGTTACAGTCAGACAAGTTCCTTTTTATATATATATAAAAAATATGTATCATTGGATTTGATTTTAATCTAGTGAAGCAAATCACAGAGAGAAATTGAAGAAATCATACCATTTACTGAAATGCTATCACCTAGACGACAATCAACAAGAATATTTTCAGAATCGCCAACTTTCATTGACCAACCACCACCACCCGAACTTGAAGTATCTAATTGTTGGATTTCAACAACCGTGCCCATATGTTCTACTATTCCAGTGAACATGTTTGCAAATGACTTTTAAATAAAAAAAAATAAAGTTTCGTTTTTGTGTAATATATTTATATTCTTTGATCAGGGATGCGTACAGAAATACCGGAAATTCCATGGAATTATTTATTAGTCAGCATTAACTATTAGTGATTACATAAAATCTATTAGTAAACTTTTGCCATTACTCATACTACCTTTCGAAGGAAGATCGCTTTTACCTTGGGTGTGTTTCACAAGATACTTTCACATAAGAGATGGTCTTTGTCAATTAAAATAATTCATAGTAGTTTCCCGATCCAAAATTTTCTTACCGATTTGGCAAATTTAACTCGTTGATTTTTCGCGCCATAACTTTATTTATAGATTTCTTTTTTGAGGCGACTCAAACAAAGAGTCCATCTAAATTGGGTTGTTTATTTCGTGTCTTAAGGTTATGTCGAATTGTCAAAAAAAACGATGGTCACGTGATTTAAACAACGCGTTGTTTGATCCAATCAGTGACGTGTTCTTGTTGACACCCCTGATCATCAAATTCTAAATAAAATGGGACTCCCTCCACCTCTCTAGCTCGCTTTTCAAAAAAAAATCTCTTTATTAATAATTAATTCACACACCTCTTTACTTATCTCACCTCGTAACCTCTTTTAGTAAAATACACACACATACATATACATATATATATTTTTTTTTAGTAATAATGACTATCCTCAAGGAAACAAGAGAAAACAAGAACAAGGAGAACAAGGAGGACAAGGAGAACGTTGCCATCAAGAAAAAGATGACAACGCATAAACCCGCTCAAAAGACTGTTATCAATATCGATGATGAACCTTTATTAAAACCGAATCCAAGACGATTCGTTTTGTTCCCCATACAATTTCATGAGGTATATACGCGTTCTTGTTCAAATTATACTCTTTTTTTTTTTTTTTTTTTCCCTTTTCTATCTCTCTCAACCCGTCACTTACCCTCGTTTTCTCGCTCAATTTAACCTTTCAGATATGGCACATGTATAAAAAAGCCGAAGCTTCCTTCTGGACCGTTGAGGAAGTTGACCTTTCCAAGGATATTCCTGATTGGGAGAATAAGCTCAACGATGATGAGAAATATTTCCTCTCGCACGTTTTGGCTTTCTTTGCTGCCTCGGATGGTATTGTCAACGAGAATTTGGTGGAACGTTTCAGCAACGAGGTTCAGATCCCGGAAGCAAGATGTTTCTATGGGTTTCAAATCATGATCGAAAATATACATTCAGAAATGTATTCCCTCTTGATTGATACTTATATTAAGGAACCAGCACAGAGGGATTATTTGTTTGACGCCGTCGAGAACAGTATATATCGAGATTCCAAAAAAAAAAATTTTCTTTTTTTTTTAAAAAAAAAATGAATTGCTTTCTTTGACCCATCAGCTTATCTGATATATAAATTTTTTACCCTTCTCTTTTCTAGTTCCTTGCATTCAAAAGAAAGCCAACTGGGCCCTTCGATGGATTTCAGATAAAAAATCTTCATTTGCTGAACGTCTTGTAGCGTTTGCTGCCGTCGAAGGGATATTCTTTTCAGGAGCTTTCGCGTCAATCTTTTGGTTAAAGAAAAGGGGATTGATGCCAGGATTAACATTTTCCAACGAATTGATTTCTCGTGATGAAGGATTACATTGTGACTTTGCATGTTTGTTGTTCTCTCATCTTCGTACACGACCTTCAATAAAAACAGTTGAAGCTATTATAATCGAAGCGGTTACAATAGAGCAAGAATTTCTAACAAGTGCGTTACCGGTTAAATTGATTGGTATGAACGCGGATTTAATGAATCAATACATCGAATTTGTAGCTGATAGGTTATTAGTGGCACTTGGTGGAACGAAATATTATAAATCGGAGAATCCGTTTGATTTTATGGATTTAATTAGTTTACAAGGAAAAACTAATTTCTTTGAAAAACGCGTATCAGATTATCAAAAGGCTGGTGTCATGAGTAGCAGAACTTCTTTGGGAAACAACGCCGCTGATAATATGTTTACTCTTGATGCAGATTTTTAAGAAGAAAAACGAGAGAGAAATTGAAGATGATGTAATGTGCTTGCTTGTTATTCAAATTTTTTTTTTTTAATGTGTACTAGAAAATCAATTATATTAAGCTTATAAATAAAAAAAAATAAATGCTGTAAAATTTACCAATTCAAATTATTACGAAAAATTATTATATTTAATAAAATGATTTTTTTCGTTCACAAAAAAAATAGTTTTACTAAAAAAAAAAAATAAAAAATCAATGCAAAAACAAGGAAAAAAAAAAAATAAAAGGGAATAATATAATATAAAAATAATAAAATTATATGAAACTAAAAAAATAAAACAAAACTATCTAAAAAAAAAATGATCCAAAAAAAAAAAAACTGTACAAAATAGTGTTGAACGATTATCATTCACACATTGTTTTAAAAAAAATCTTTTTACAAAAGGGAAATAATATGGAGATATATTTTTTTTTTATATACGGTATATGAAATTCGAACACAAAGGATAAAAAGAAAACTATGCACACAAATATTCTTTTGTATATAATAAGAAAAATTATTAAAGTTTTTAATCACTATTATTTTTTTTTGTCTACGAGATTGACTTTTCAATCGTCGTAAATCAGTTATGTATAAAAATGTAACAATAAACGAATAGATACTCGAAGATTGTTTGAATCACCAAAAAAAAAATTCATCACTATTATTAATTCCTTTCTCAATAAAAAGTTCCTCTTTGGCCAAGACTCGATTGACCCAATACTTGAGATGATGGAGGGACATCTAGATGAGGATGGAGATGATGCGAGTGACCGTTATTATTCCCATACCCATTTGTCTGAGATTGTGATTCTAATAACCTCCTAGATGGACTCAAAATATTTGATGGATTGCCGTTTACTGGAGCACAGACAGGTTCTGAATGGAGATTATGATTATGGTGTGGAGACATTCCAGGTAAACGATTTGACCCACTTTGTGGCGGACCGGGTGAAGGTGTATGATTATGATAATGACTTGCAGGTGGGCCTTGTCGTGAAGGATTCATCGCGGGTGATTGAGGTATAGGAGCTGATGATTTAGCATTGTAAGAATTTCGTGAAGAGCCCGACATGTATACAGGTGGCGCCGGCGGCGTTTTATCGTACGAATTTCGTGAAGATAATGGATCATGAGGTGATGGCATATACGTGGGTTGGGGTGGTGTTCGTGAACTTAATGGGTCAAGAGGTGCCGGCATATATACATGTTGAGGTTGACTTGATTGAGATACTGCTGGGTGATGAAAATGAGTATGTGAATGTCCATGGTGTGTATGGCTTTGATGATTTGTATCTTGTAATGAATAATAATGATGATGATGTGGTGGTGGTGAATGTGAATTTGAAGGATGATTATGATGGTGATGGTGTGATGATATATGTGATGAAGGAATTTGCATTGGTGGTAAAGTTGTTTGCGGATGAGATATGCTACCAGACCTTGAAGTTGATGGTGTTGAAGTTCTATTTGATGGCTCTGATAATGAAGATAAAACGTTTGGTCTCTGTGATGATGAATGTTGAACGTTCGCAGACGACTGTATTGGTGGAGAGTTGTGAGAAGAACCAGTTAAACGTCGTTGTGTATGTGGTGGTGGTGGTGGTTGTTCTACTAGAGAAACTCCATTAGGGTAAACGTGGGAAGCATTACGTGAGCCTGAAATTGCATTAACATTTGAATGCGGGTGCGTAGGTGGATCAGGTACCCTACGTTGTTGAACTCCTGAATTGGCAGCAACCTGTTTAATATTCAAAACGTGTATATTGATAATATATGTTAATCAATGCTAGCGTTAAACATAGTGGATCTAGTTATATTTACTTACCTCGGAAGAATGCATAAATCCCGAATTACTCGGAGGATAACCGTCACGAGAACCGTATAAATTGCTCCCATTAACTTGTGACACCATTACATGATCATTATTCATCGGTGAACCGTTTGGCATGATTTGTCTGTTCATGACGCTATTATTCTGCGGCGGTGGAGTTTGTGATTGCAAATGGCCATCTTTACATTTACCGTTTTCCTGTTGAGAAGAGCATCAGAAAGAGAAAGACCGGACACGGACGAAACAAACAATAAAAATAGAAGAAAATGATGTAAAGTTAGTATGATCAAGTACATTGAAACTACGCGTCTAAGTCTTCAAGAACAAGATCAAGGACAATATGAAAAAAAGGATTACGGACCATTTGATTATAAATCATGTAAGGGATATAAGCGTGCGTGGCATTTCGTTTTAATTTCGGATCATGCTTCTGTTGCAAAAATATTAAACGATCACATATCATTCCAAATAAAGAAAGAACGAACGAACGAAAAAAAAAGAAACATCTATATGTGACCAAAAAGGAAGATAATAATAAAATAATAAAATAAGATCACACGAACCATATCTTGATATTTCTTATAAAACTGGTTGCTGAATGCACTATGCTGTCCACTTATGGATGGCATTCCATTTTGTATCGGTGGAATTTGTGGTGGTGGTTGTTGCGAAAGTTGCGGAGGGATATCCTATCATTTATGGGGGAAAGGGTAAGCAAACGGACTTGTCCGACTCACGAAAATAACCGACAAACGTTTTTGAATATTTTTATATATATACCACATGAGCTCCGGCCATTCCGCCAACTCCGTGTCCGTGTGGGTAACCATTAGGAACATGAACGGGTAGACCAGGGGGAGGTGGGGAAGAAGTTTTGCTCCCCTGCCTTTCATTGTTACCCATTAAAAAATTTTTAACATTTAATTTTTGTGAATCGCCATGCATTGGAGGAGAACTGACATTCTTTGCCATTGTAAAACGATTTTCGTTCTGTATTGGTATACTATGAGAAGATCGAGCTTGATGATATGAATGTGAATGAGGTACGCGATCCCATTCCATGGAATAATTGTGCACGGCTGATTAAAGACATTCAAGCATCAAAGTTAATCGTGTGAAAAAGTATTTGAAATGATCAACTTGTAAACCATTATTAATGACCCACCTGGTATACGATTTGGGAATCTCTCTTCACCCAAATGCTCCCTCAACTCGGTTAATTTTGGACCGCCGGAAGTTGTTGGAGGACCATGTGAGAAATGATTTAGTTCCGGATTACGATGTACCTTGGGTCTTGTATCTATTTGTCACACGAGAAATTTTAAAAATAAAATTCTTTCAAATATACATAATAACTTTATAACGTACTAGTGAAATCAACCGCGTCAGAAGGTCTACGTTTCTGTGGACTTTTCTTTTGAATCCCTTTTGGTTCCCTTTGCGGAATCTTTGTGGTGTTCACGACCAAAGACGCCGATCCACCCTATTTTAGAAAATCAAGTCACGTGAATTCACGAACAGATCTGATTTCCGAAAGAGAGAAGTATCAACTTACGGATAACTTCTTTGTATGCTTTCTAATATTGTGATTGGATGAACCGTTAAAATGACCGCAATCCAAATTTTGTTGACTCTGATGGTGCGAATGTATATCACCATTTCTCATCTCCTCGGGATATGATTCTTGATGCTGTTGCTGATACCTTTGCTGCGACGGTTCCTGCATGAATTGATCAGAAAGAGGTTAGAAAGGTTTTTAGATATATTTAAAACAACAACGGTATCCAAATGTATATACATTAACCAACGATCCATTTGGAATCGAACGCCCGGAATCCGAGGAAGAAGGTTCTTCACCACCTAAAGATTGACGGAAGAGACTGTCGTTAATCGAGTGATCACGTGTACATTTTATCAAGGAAATTATCCGTTAATGACAACTAACCCAGTAATGAGGCGATGGACATTGAATTACTTTTTGCTCTCTGCCTTTGCTACAACAGGAAGGGAAAAAAAAAAGAAAGGAAGATCATTATTACAAAAGAATCGATGATTGGAAATATACATGTGAATACACGGATTAGAACTCACATGTTGTGGAATTGATTTTACACTATTTGAAATGTTTGATAAAGAAGAAATGGTAGCAGCAATCTCCACGTCGGACATTTGCTGTTCATTATCTTTGGAAGGGTAATAATCCCTTGACTGATTATTATAATGAGAAGTTGACTGTTGAGGTGCGGTATTTGGATTAGACAGAGATAATAGGATCGAACCGGCCTCAGCAGCTATAGAATCATCGATTGAGTAAGGTTGATTATTTTGTTCCTGTTGCTGTTGATGCTGGAGCTGTGAGGGTTGTTGTTGCTGCTGTGATTGATGCGAGCGAGGGTGATAATAATCACGTTCGCTTGAGTAGGTGCCACCATAACCCGTATTACCGGCGTTACCATTAACACCATTATTACCAGCACCATGGTGATATTGCGGTGGTGGTAGAGGTGACTGTGAATGTTGAGAGAGAGACGCGTGTTGCTGTGTGTGAGCGTGTGAAGCGGGACCGTCATCAGACAGTATACTCTTGAGACTAAAACCACCGGAACCCGAAGTTTGGTTATCGTTCATAACGTGTGATATTGATGCCTTACGAGAATGCATATTTATATTTTTATTTTATTAAGCCTGTGTATAGTGCGTGTATAATAAGAATCCTCCGGTGTGAGAAATTTTTTTTTCTTGTTTCTTTTTCCAATATATTACTTTACAAAAAGAATAAGTGTTTTTTTTATTATAAAGAATTTTCAACAGAAACTAAGTTGACATTTCAAAAAGAGGAGGCAAGATAGAATCTTTTTTTTTTTCTTTTTTCCTTTGTTTTTTATTCAGTGAGAGAAAAAGTCTAAGAAGTGAAGAGTGAAGAAAGTATTAAAAAAAAAAAAAAAAAAAAAAAAAAAAAAAAAAAAAAGAAAAAAGAAAAAAAAAAAAAAAAAAAAAAAAAAAAAAAAAAAAAAAAAAAAAAAAAAAAAAAAAAAAAAAAAAAAAA
>CAJVPP010002587.1:0-14249 GCA_910592005.1 Funneliformis mosseae
TTATTAGCATAATATAATTAACATTTATTATATAATCATTGAATAAAAATTTTTTAAAAAAATTTCCTTTAGTTCAGTCCCAAAAATATCACAAAATTTTGACCTGCACTGTATTTTTTCAGTCTGCATTATGACTTTAACTTGAGTTTGACTCAAGTTTTTGACTCAAATTTCCAAATTGAGTACTCTTCTAGTCAAAAATTTCTTGATTTGACTTTGACTCAAGTTATCTTTTCTGACTTGAGTCTAAACTCTAGTAAGATGATTTAAATTATTATGTTTGTTATATTTTGATTCTATAAAACATATCACAATTGATCTAATACATTGCCTATTTTTAAGCATTGCATGATGAATAGTAAAATAAATCTGGATCAATAAAGGAATTTTGACATCAAATTCTCTGAATAAGATTTAGAAAAAGATGAATATTTCAGAGAAATATATCGTAAGGGAGTAAGGAAGGTTTAAGGAGTATATATGTTTTAGGATTTTCAGCTCATATTTATAAAAAATAATTAGGACGCCTGGCAACCTACCATCCTGGCATGGCAAAATGATCTACAAAGGACTAATATCGAAAAAATCTACATGCGAAATTATGGTGTTTTCGGGCGGAAATTATGTAACAATATCTATGATTATTTATTTCATTATGATGAACCTCAATGAATATAGACAAACTGGCACTTGCAATGTTTTGAACCTGAGTATCAAATACTTTCTTTCTTACGACCATTGTACCAATAAATGCATTATCGGATGCATAAGCAACCAAGGTTATACATCCTTAAAAGTTTATCCACTATCTGGCGATTGCATTTCAATACCTTTCAATCCTCCTTTATAAAAGACAAAAAGGTTAAATTAATACTTAAAAAATGAAAAAGTGTATAACCATATATGGATTGTTCTCATCGCTTATTCGTCATTAATGGTTTTATATATAAATCACTACAATGGAATCTTCATTAATTCATGATAAAGTCCAATAATTACTATTTATATCTTACGTAAAATAAATTTTCGCAAAAAAAAATTAAATAATAAAAAATTGATATTCAAAACCTTTCATGTCTTTCAGTTTCTTGCAGAGCATACTATTTATGATATGATTTTCAAAGTTTGTAAATACTTAATTTGCAAATATTGAATTATGCGAGCAAAATATTTCCAAAGTTACTACACCACATAATAACTACGCCACGTTGGTATATGCAACAAAACGCATTAAATAAATTCATGATTAAGTGAACCAACCATATGACCCGTAGTATACGTGAATATAATTTTCAAGAAATATACTGTATATCCCAATTACTCTCATAGGATCGAATGTATTTAACGGATAGACATCCTTCGTTTCTATATTTACGTTCATTTTGCCAATTGTTAGCCAATAGCTTTTCGCATGTAATTGATCAGACATACATGATGCACATCTACCATGCAACGCTTACTCGTTCTTGCTTAATTCAAATTTTTTTTTTTTATTTTTGGATAGGAAAAGGCAAATTAAAAATCTTTAATGGAAATGATTTCATAAATAATAATACAAAATATACAATCATTATTTAAAATTATTGGTAATTACTTAATGGATTTTTTATTTTATAGAACTTTGATAAACTCTTAAAATTAAAAACACTATATGTTAAAAGTTGATTTTCATTAGCAAATGCTTCATTGAAATAATGAATCATGAGGTGAGGGTAAATTGAACAGGTTTCCGGTAGAAATGTTAATATTGTTCGCCTGTCGTTTGAGGGGATAGAATATTCAAAACAAATTTTTTTATAGTTCGCCAGATGACTAAATCACGTTTGATAAATACTTTATCCGAAAGAGTGACCGACAAATTAATTTCCTAAAGTGCGTCATTTATTACGTTGCAGTCGTTAGTAGGTCGTTAATTCAGATATAATGAGTTAACCAATTAAGAATTTTAGTCCCATAAGGAGTTTTTGTTAAATACTGTACATAAATGAAAGATTTCTTTTTTTTTTATTTACGAAAATAATATTAGTGACAATGTCGTTAGTAACCTCGCTTACGATTATTGAACTTTTCTTGCTCACCCTTGCTTCTTTAACTCTTTACACCGCTCATTTTTATTTTCGTTATTTTACGCGAAAAAGCAAGGTCCCGGGACCAGTTCCACTTCCTATATTCGGTACCCTACTTTACTCTTACAAAGTAGGCACGTTTAATTTCATTAGGGATTGTTATGAAAAATATGGACCAATATTTGAGATTTATGTCGGTGACAATTTGATTACCCATCGAGAAATTTATTTAAGTAAACCGGAACTTCTTGAAAAAATCTTTTCGAATTCAACAAAAAGTAATTTTACATTACGAAATCCAAGTCATGACGGAATGGACGAATTGGGATTTGGTAAGAACGGTATGGTTATGAACAGTGATGTAGCTAGTTGGAAAAAAAACAGAATGTTATCTGTACCCTTACTCATGAATCCAGGTTTTTTGAAAAATCAAGTGCATGTAACACAAGAAATGTTTAAGGAAATGGAAATTTGTTGGAAATCGTTATATGATGATAAGATCTTGTTGGAATTTACTAGTTTGATGCAAAGGTTTTCCTTGGATTTGGTTATTGCCTCGACGTTGGGTAAACCTTCTTTTGCGGTAAAATCCCTTTACAATTCTTTGGATGGTACAAATAAACAAAACGAAAATTCAAGTGCATATAAATCAAGTCAAGATCTTATTAGACAGGTTCATTCATTTTTCAAATCCTTGTTATTCTTTGAACAACCAGCTTGGTTACGTCACACACTCCTTCTTTACTACAATAATTATTATTTGAATGAAATGAAATCTTTAAACAATAGTATAGAGAATGATATTAAAATACGTCGCGAAGAAATAATTATGGACATTAAGAATGGAATAAATGTTCAAGAGAAATGGCGGGATATAATGTCTTTATTTCTTTTGAAGTATTCGATAACGGAAAATCAAGGAAAGACGTCGCAGATTCAAGATTTTGATGTAACCGATGACGTGATTCGATCGAACTTAACTGAAGTCTTTATTGGTGGAGCCGATACGGTACGTGTGCAAATATAAACAATTTATTTTTTTTTATTTTTAAAAAAAAATCATTTTATGTGTTTTTATTAAAATACTTTTGATTTTAAAGACGGCAAATTCATTGAGTTTCACCATATATTACTTGTGTAAGTATCCCCATGTGAAAAAACGGCTGTTTGATGACATCGACGTGATTCTCTCATCAAACACCTCTCGTGACGTCACTTTCGAAGATATTGAAAAATTCGAATACGGTGAGGCCGTAATTAAAGAAGTAAATAGAATGACACCGGTAGCCCCTGTAATTGATCGTAGTAATGTAGCAGAAGACGAAATAGGTGGTTATAGTTTTGAAGCGGGCACGAGATTTAATGCTTTCATGGCACAAATTTATAAGAATCCTGAATACTTTAAGGATCCTGAAGAATTTAATCCAGATCGTTTTATGAAAGGATCAGAAAATGTTTCACATAAATATAATAGCTATTTACCATTTGGTTCCGGATTGCGCGTGTGCCCAGGTAGACATGGTGCTATGATTGTCATGAAAACATTTTTAATGTGTTTCCTTAAAACTTATGATGTTGAGTTTTTTGACAAAAATCAAAAATTGAATGTTTCTTTTGATGTGGGATTTCATTGTGATGAATACAAAATTGCAATCACACGTAAATAGTTTGATTTCAGAATAATATTTTTTTTACGATCTTCATGTCGGTTTATGTAACACTATTTTAAACAGAATTTTTATTTTACTGACGTTATATTTTACTTTCTAATCATAATATATTAATTAAATAAATTAAGTAATTCGGGAATCCAGTATCTTTATTTTTAAATTTAGGACTGGGTCCTATTGACCCGGTTCCATGAAAATTACCGATCTTAAAGTTCATTCTCCTTTTAGAAATTATTCATAAAATTTATTCCAAATCATTTGAAACCCTAATTGTCATA
This sequence comes from Funneliformis mosseae, assembly GCA_910592005.1. Taxonomy (NCBI): domain Eukaryota; kingdom Fungi; phylum Glomeromycota; class Glomeromycetes; order Glomerales; family Glomeraceae; genus Funneliformis; species Funneliformis mosseae. Next base: position 4,015 of record CAJVPP010002587.1, read on the forward strand.
ATCGCTTTCTGTTCGAAAATTTTAATACCTTTATATTTGGACTTCCCTTTGAAAATTGATATTCGAATAATTTGCAAATAAATAAAATTCAAATATTCGAACATCATCAATTATTAAAAATCATTTCGGCGAAATTGATTTCAATAACCGAAAATCGGAAAAAAAAAAATTTACAATTAAAATTAAATTAAAATAAGATAACTTACCCAACCGAAAGATTAAAATAAATCAATTGAAATGAAATTGATTTCGAAATTCGTTTGAATTTTTTTTTAAAACTTTCAAATATTTGAAGAAATTTGAATTTCAAACGGAAACCTTACTTTATATTTGTCTTCCTATCCTATTCAAATAAAAGCAATTTTATATAAGAATGAATTCATGATTTCGATCACTCCCATCATTTAATTATCAAAAGCCATTCTATAAATGATTTTGGTTATATGTATCAACAAATTATGGTGATTACTCTTCAAGTAATTTTTTAAAAAAGGTTTTTTTGTTCCTTATCCTGACTCAACTCTACCTTTCAAAATATATCAATTACCGCCTGTGTTCTGAATATTTGATTCAAAAGACGCTTATTTTGTAAAAAATTTGAGACGGTGTTAGTCATATTACCTTATTATTTATCTAAACACTGTACAGTTAATATTAATTAAAGAATTTTCTATTAGCATAAAAGAAAATATTCTACCACTTGTAAAAATGTCAATTAATAAACATTCGACAAAATTTAAAAGATGGAAAATAAATAGTAACTCGAAATAAAATCACGTTACGGGTCATATGATTTCTAGCAATTTTAAATTGAATTTTGCTTCTAAGTCCCGTGAAGTGCAACGTCGAGATATTTATAAGCAACAAATTGAAACAACTTATAAACTGATTACCTTGACGTTCTATAAATAAACTTAGAATTGTACAAATTTTATCGAGACAAATTAAAATTAATATAAAAAACACGTACTCTCTCATTGACAATCATTTTACTGATTAAAAAAGTTGTGATTTTCGATCAAACGAGTGGTAATAATCAAGCTTTTCGATGTGCAAATTTTGCCATCTTATTAGTCATTTTTTTTTTTTTTTTTTTTTTTTTTTTAGAAACTAACGCTTTTACGTTTTTAACTATAATCAAAATAAAATTCAAAAGAAAAAAAAATTTTTTAAGTTCGTTTGGTTACATTCAAAGTTTTATGAAATACAATTTTTTTTTTCTTGTTGCTGGTTGATTTTAAATTAAAATTAAAAATTTTCAAAAATTATATGTCCGTCATCTGATTTGAATCAGAACGTCGGATTCAAAGTATGAGGTTCTCTGAATGGAAGTAGATTTCAACTGATGTATATTTTAATTTAATCAAGAATGTGCCACGGAATTGAAGCGTGTATTGCTATTAAATATGATTCATAGGTGATTTAAATAAATGATCGACATATTCGTTCTTGACCATTCTCGGGTTTGAAGTTTACCTTCAAGTACAATTAGGTTTTTTTTTTTTTACATTTCTATTTTTGTAAATGAAACGAAAGTACTAATCTGGTGATCAATTCTTTATTTGGTTATTTAATTAATAATGTCTTAAAAATAATTATTATTCTTCAGGATTACAAATTTTTTTTTTGTAGAAAAACGCAATAATATGTAATAATTTTTAAATGAAATTTAAATGCATATTAGTCTTATTAAAAATATTTTAATGAATTGTAGGCGATAATTAATTATCCTGAAACATATAAAAGAAGCAGCATTCTCACTTCCCTCCTTTCTCCAACAGAAAAGAAAAAATAAATAATTGAATAAAAAAAAATATTAAAATTAAATTCATTTATTATTTTTATTAATTTTCGCAATCAAAAAATGATTTCAAGAAAATTATCCCTTTTTGTTATGATCGCCTTGGTTTGCATGATCTTCGTAGGATTAACTCAAAGTGCACCATTGAGTAAACGCGATAACGCTTTCGCTAAATTCAAAAAAGGTGGAAAAAACAAGGTCGTAGGCTTAGTTACCTTTACGGATATAGGCGATAAATTTCGAGTTATAGGAAAATTTAATGATGGTTTCAAAAGTAAAAACGTCGATGATTATGAATTAATTTTAGAAGATGCCAATGGAGGACTCGAATTAATTCTTACCGATATCTTTAGGGAACAAGCAAAAGGAAAAATGAAACCACCTGGTACTCCACGTTTCAAAGTTGATATTGATAATGATCAATTGACCGTTAGAGAACTCATTGAAAAGGCATTCTTTAATATTAGATTTAAGGGTCGGTTAATTGGCAGTACTAAAATCAAACAAGCTTAAAATTAGTTTTCCCCTAATCATTGAGGTTTTTAGCTTTAAAAACGAATATTGATTTTATTAATCACAATTTTTAATTATAATTTTATTAATTTTCACAAATTTTAATTTAATAATATTTTTTTTTCCAACAATTTTTAAACATTTCAATTAATTTGTTTTTTAACTACGCAAACAAGTAATAATTATACATTTAAATGTTCTTTTTAATTTATCATTGTAAATGTTTTATTGGGTAAAATTATTTTTTACGGAAAAATAATAAATTGTGAACCAGGGTTATAATTAAAATGGTTACATTATCTTATTTTGCGATGCTTTAATATTAAGATATTCTTTATTTAATATATTATCTAAAAACCAACTGAAAATTCCTTTAAAAATTTTACGTTATCTAGGAATTGACTAACTTTCACGTGAACTTTTAAATTTCCATTTTTAGCATGAGAAATAAAAAGAGTACTAATTAATTCAATAGATTTGTACAGTATTATTTAATGTTGTTAAAAAGTAGTATGAACTTCAAATTTAAATACTTTTATTTATACCTCGTAAAAATTTACTTTTCTCGTCTCCTTAACTTTGAAAATTTTCAAATTATATTTCAAACAAAGCTTTAATCGCGTGTTATTTTTTGAAAGCGTCTATAAACAATCTTTACTGAAATATAAAATTTGATGTTTACATATGTTTTACTAAAAGAAAAAAGTTATTAAGAGACCTGCTTTATTTTCTATTAAGAATCAAGATTTCTAGTATAAAGCGGCAACATGGATTAAGAGAACAGACGCATTTTGCCAGTTATTGGCACGTCATAATTCGTCATTGATTTGATATGGGATATATCAAAAATATTGCTATATCTTTGTGTGCTATTTAAATTTGTTAAAACGTTGTATTAATACTGTTGTATCCAGTTCTTTCGTTTATGTATTTATAAACAATTTTAAATGTAAGCAGGCAGAAGTTTTTCATTGAGTAAAAATGAAGTAACAATCAATGACAGAATATTTATTTAATATTATCAAATTAATCAGTGTTGCCTCAACGTCGGCGCTCTACACTTTCGCTTGAACAATAATTTAACTTTGTATAAATGCCAAGAAATAAATTCTATTTAATTAAAACTGTGCAAATTACGAAATAGTTACATAAAATTGAATTATAAAATACTAATAAAATCAGGAATTAAAAAAAATAAAATAATAAACGATGTTACATATGCGAAATTAAAAAGTTGAAACAGCGAAATCGGGAGGATTTCGAAGGGAATGTAATAAAGAAATATAACAAGGGCGTGCGTGGATATTGAGTTGTTTAAGGATATCCAGCTCGTATATATAAAAAAAATAATTAGGTCCAGCCTGGCGTTTTGAACATTTTGTCATACCGCCTTGACAACCTGGCAAATGATCATCAAAAGACTAACTGTAAATATCGAAATCGATTTTCATGCGGAATTATGGAGATCTCAGCCGGAATTTACATTCAAGTGTAACAATACATTAGAATGAGCGCTGATACTACTGTATTAACTGTAAATTAAAAACACAAAATAAATGTCATCATCCATTTTTATGAAATATTAGTATATTACTCCATCAATAAAAAAGTAAAATCCTAAATTTGTGCGTATACGATGGTCGAGGACTGCGATCCCAAAGAAATGATTCTATTAAGAATTTATTTCATCAAATTTAACAATAGATTATTTTAAGAATATATCTCATACATAATTGATTCTTTGAGCAGCACATTTTAAATGCTCTCGCAAAAGGAACCTAATTATAATAAATTCTTCTTATTTTCTTAACAACAAAACAATTCTGCTAACTCAATACGTAAGTCATGATGAAAGGTATAGAATATCTATAAAACCTCATAATTATAAAAATTGCATTTGCATTAGTAACAAATCTCAAAAGTAAATGACCTTTTTAAATAACATGAAGGTACGGAAATGTAACAATAGAAGATTTTTTATTTAACAACATCTTACTATTGATTAACTTGAACCAGAATTGTGAATATTTTAAAACACACTAGAAGATACGCTTTTTAATATTGGTTAATCCAATACAATAGCAAGAAATTCATTGAATTTAGATTTTCCGGTATCGGTATTAGAAAAATAGACTTTATGCTAAAAATGTGGAGAAAAATATAAAAGTTGTATCTTTAATTTAGCAATTTTACACAAAGTATTAAAAATAAATATACACTTTTTTTATTTTTAATATTGAATTTATGGAAAATTTTACCCAAGAAAGCTTTCAATGACAGAATTTGGGTTTATCTGTTATTTTAACAATTTCAGCGTGATGCAATAAGTAAGTCAATGATGAATGTATGTAGCTGGCCTATAAGTATTATTCTGCTGCATAAAACTTTAAAGTTGAATGAGTTTCAAACTAGGGATGGATCACTTCTAAGATAGGTCTTAGACCGGTTATTAGGACCGGTCCTTGCGGTCCTCAGTCCATATTTTGAGAAACAGGTCTGGCTTTCATTTCTCTTATGGACCGGACCAATCCATAATCCAGTCTTGGAACTCCTAATATTTTACTGTAACAATGTCTGAAATGAAAATGTCAGAAATGGAGAAATAACGAAATTAAGAAGGCGCAGTAATCGTTTTGTACGCAATTATCATTATATTTTTATATTTATGATCAAATTTTTACAATTATGTATACTGTATATCAGGTGAAATACGTAAATCGGTCTGTAAACAAAAGTTTGGACTGGACCGGTACGGACTAATCCAACCCTAAGTTTCAAAGCAATTTTTATAGAATCTTTTATTCTAAAATGTAATCTTTTCAATTTATTTTCTTATAATATACAGTATATATCTATATAAGCTAACAACGATGAACACAAAACGAATCATATTTTTGTGCTGTATTTGTTATGGTAATACTGGAATTTATTTGATTATATTTTAGGGGAAAGTATCATGTCATGTTTTAAAAAAATAATTTCTTAAGAACAAAGATATTTAATTTTTATTTGAAACTTATCATTTAGAAAACGGAGGTTTGTAAAGCTTAAAAATTGTTTATTCAGCATTATAACCGACCGCAGTTCGCATCAAACTTAATGTTTTTAAAACAAAAACAAGCATTTTCAATATATCTCCAAACTTTCCAATCGTTAACAATTATTTATATATATAAAAAGGAAATTATGATATGATTTAATAATTAGTAAATTTTATGTCTATTTTACAATTAAGAATTTGTTATTTTAAAAAAATGATCCAACATTCTCTATAATTTTCTTATTCATCATTTAAATTTTTATATAAATTTGCAAGACATTTTTGCGCATTGAAATTTCCTCCTTCAGCAGCTGTTTTAAATAAGTTCATTGCCTTTTTATTATCAACTTCAACTACAATTCCATTCTCATAATAATTTCCTACTTTATATTGAGCCTCCAGATATCCTTGATTAGCTGATTTCTTAAAAATTCAAATGCTCTATCCAAATTTAGATCAATCCCTTTTCCTGTTTCATAAATTACACCTAAATTGTATAATGCAACTTTATTATCATCATTTGCAGCTACATGATACCAATCATTAACTTTATCTAGATCACTCGTTAGCTCATTATATGATAATTTATGCACATCAAAATTTTTTGTTCCGGCTGCCTCGTTATATAATTCAAATCCTTTCGCTTTATTAATTTCTGTTCCAATTCCATTTATGTAGCAATATCTAAGCTGAAATTTTGCACTTAAGTCTCCTTGATTAGCAGCCTTTTGATAATAATCAAATGCTTTCAGCATATCTTTTTCAACACCATTACCTAATTCATAACATTCACCCAAATTATACTGTCCAATCATATCACCTTTATTAGCTGCTTTTTGATGCCAGTAAATAGCCATTTCTAAATCCTTTTTTATACCTTCACCTCTTTCATATAAACAGCCAAGGTTAACTTGTGCAACTTCATGTCCATTTTCAGCTGCTTTCTGATACCAACAAAAGGCTTTTTCTAAATTTTTTTCTATACCTTCACCATTTTCATATAAGCAACCAAGATTGTTTTGTGCAGCATCATATCCAATTTTAGCTGCTATTTGATAAAATTCAAATGCTTTTTCTTTATTAAATTCAATTCCATATCCCATGTCATAACAATATCCAAGCTGAAATTGTGCATATATATATTCTTGTTCAGCTGACTTTTTGAAAAACTCAAAAGCTTTTATACAATTTTTTTTAGTGCCTTCGCCATTTTTATAACAAATACTTAAATTATATTGTGCAATTTTATTTCCATTTTTTGCAGCTTTTTGAAAATAATAAAATGCTTTTTCATAGTTTTGCATTATTCCGATTCCATCATAATTATTCATACCAATTCGCCTTAATCCTTCAAAATATATAGTTTTATAAAACTTTACATCTTTATCTTTGTTTTTTTTAAGATTTAATTTTTTATTATAATTTTGTTCAAAAATAGATTTTGCAATAATATTTCCATTATATGCAGCTTTTTCATACCAGCAACAAGCTTGTACTTTATCTAATTTTGTTCCAATTCCATTATAAAAACAGTTTCCAAGTTGATGTTGAGCATCAGCAATTTCTTGTTTAGCTAAAATTTCATAATATTTAAATGCTCTAATTTCATTTTTTTTAATTCCCTTTCCTAATCTAAAGCAACTTGCAAGATGAAATTTTGCAACGATATTTCCATTGTTAGCTGCTTTGTGATACCAATATACTGATTTCTTTTTATTTTGTTGTGTTCCAATACCATATTCATAGCAATGTGCTAAGTAAAATTGCCCAATAATGCTTCCATTTTCCACAGATTTCTGATACCATTTAAATGATAATTTTTTATTACATTCAATTCCATATCCATGATAATAACATTTAGCAAGATAAACTTGTGAAATTGAAAATTTATTTTCTGCTGCATTTAAAAATAATTCAAACGCTTTGGCACAATTATCATCTATACCAAAATTATGATAATAAAGAAATCTAAGAAACCAAATGTATTGTTGTTCATTTTGATTTTTTTTAAGCCAATTTAAAAGATTTTGTTTAGTTTGGCTTAATAGTAGTATTTGATGTTCAATAAGTTGTTTAATATGATCGAAAGCAATACCTTCGTCATGTTTCTTAATAACATATTTAATTAACTTATTAATAGTTATATCATTTATAAATATCGACTCAAAGGAGTCTTTCGATAAATTTACTACTTTAAAAATTGTATTTGAAGAATTATTTTCGGAATTCAGTATAAATTGAAAAGATTCTTGACTATGTAAACTTAAACTGCTCCCAGATTTAACGGTATTAATTGAATAACCCTTGAAATCGATTACTAAATCCTTATTTAAATCAAAAGTATCTTTCCTTGACTTAACACTGAATTCATCTTCTATAAATGAATCATTTTCTTCTTCATCAATAACAATCAGTTCACCTTGTTCAAGAGACATAATTGCTTTAATGTTCGAAACAACTTTTTGCATAGTTGGACACTCATCAGGTTCATACTTCCAACATTCTAATTAAATAAATATAAATAATGGTTCGAATTCCAAATTCATTTTAAATAAATGAAAAATATTAATTTATTTACCTTGATATATATTACTATATTCAGTAGGAGTTCCATCAATAATTTCTTCTCTTTCTCCATTTATTATATCAAAAGCTAACCTTAAATCATAATCAACACCTTCGAAATAAAATGGCTGACGTCCACTTGAAATCTGCCACATCAAAACTCCAAAACTATAGACATCAGATTTTTTATTCAATTTATAATTTTGGTTCTTTTCTTTTAAACCTTTTGGATCTACATAAGGCAATATACCGAATATTTTTGATGTATTGCTCGATTCTTCAGCAATTTTCTTTGATAAGCCAAAGTCTGCTAATTTAATAGTTTTCTGATGTATAAGTATATTTTTTGCGTGCTATAATTATAAAAAACGAATTCTATTATTAAGAATAATAACAATTAAGAACAAAAACAATTTACAAAGTTAATTACTACTAACCAAATCGCGATGAACAATGTCAAAATCATGCATGCATTCTACAGCGCTCGCCAATTGTAAAGCTAGCTGATATTTTTCATTCCAATCAAGGTCATTAAAATATTTTATTAAATAATCATAAAGCGTGCCACCATCAGCATACTCTAAAACCAAAGAGTATTTGTTTATTTGATAATTTTTATATCCTATAAATAAACATATTACAATAAGAAACCTATTTATTAATAAAAAATGTTACATTATATTTAATATTTACCATTTACTTCCTTTGTGATACCATAAAAACGTAAAATATTTGAATGTATATCAACTCGCTGATGTAATCTTATCTAAAAGACATTAAATACAAATTAATTTTAATTTCGCCAATAAATATTTTAAAAATTACAACATTAGTACCTCATTTACAACTTCTCTAATTGTAATTTTATCATTTTTAAAAGATTTCAAAGCGAAAAGACGATCAGTATTTTTCCAATTTGCACACTTGACGATTCCAAACGAACCATTTCCTATTGGTTGTATTTTCTTGAAGTCCAAATATTCATAATAATTGAAATATTTTTCAGCAATTGATTTTTCTAACCACTCAATCGATTCTTTAAGATCCGACATTTTTTTTTTTTTGTCTATACGGAGTTTAGAAGTTTGAATCTTATATAATTATTGGTAAAATTATTGTTTCACGGCAGGGCGCATTTCATTAATCTGCATGAACCAAATATAATTTATTTTATGTTACATAAAGTTTGCTGCATCTTCAATTAGCAATATTACAAAGAATTATCCCTGGTGAAATAATATGGGCTAATGTTAATATTTTATATTTTACAATGGAATTTTATTATTGTTTACCTACTCGCACAAAGAAGCCTTCAAATTCAACTAAATTTGTTAAAAGTACAAAACGTACTTATTCGTGTTGCGAAAGAAAGTTCATTATAGGCTGCTTTAAAGGGAATATCGGGAGAAAGATTAAGTATTTGATGGAAAAATTGCGAGATTTTTCTTGACATAAAATGGGATGATCCCGTGTTACATCAATAGAATGCCAATGTAGACGGAAGTTATAAAAATATTAATCAATTAGAAAAAATGTAGAATTAGTTTGATTAACAAATTTATATAAACCGTCGTTCAGCCATTCTTTTTAACCGGAGAGTCTAAGTATTGCGTATATACATAATTTTGTTTCGAACTACTTTTTTCAAGTTATCATTTGTCATTTTGCAGATCATTCAAATTTGTTTTAAAAAAAAAAAGGTATAAATTTTATTGATCTGCAATTTTTTTTTTCTAATTATCAAAAATATCTATCCTTTAAATATAAAATAAATTATAAATTTATCAAAAAAAAAAAAAAAAAGTTCTTGCAATTTTTATTAAAAACATTCAGACTATTTTATATTAAATTTTACATTTACATTAATTACGATTGATTTTATTCTCATCATTGTATTTTTTTTTGTTGCAATATAAGATTATCCAAACTTTCTTTAACCTCTAAGCATTCATTATCTATAGCTTTCTTAATATTGTTTTCTGTTCCTTCACCTTGTTCATACAAAATTACAAGACATTTTTGTGCATTACTATTTCCTCCTTCAGCAGCTGTTTTAAGTAAATCAAATGCCTTAAAATTATCAACGTCAACTACAATCCCATGCTCATAATAATATCCAACCTTATATTGAGCCTCCAAATATCCTTGATTAGCCGATTTCGTAAAAAATTCAAATGCTCTAACCAAATTTTTACAAACTCCTTTCCCTGCTTCATAAATTTCACCTAAATTATATAACGCAACTTTATTATCATCATTTACAGCCATATGATACCAATAGTTAACTTTCTCCAAATCACTAATTAATCTATCATA
>CAJVPP010002588.1:0-14248 GCA_910592005.1 Funneliformis mosseae
TATGCTAATTGTATATTATGTGTAAATAGCGTATTAATTAGCATAGCAACTTTAATTAATTTATTGATTAATTAGCACATATTAGTTTTAAATAATATTAAAGGTTTAAATCAGCATTTATTTTGATTGGCTAACTATTTTTGAAAGGTTTCGCTAGTTTCATCTAGTTTTGTCTAGTTTTGCTAATTTCGCCAGTTTCACAAATTTTATCATAATTTTAGATTATCAGAAAGTTTCAGATTTTAATTCTTGAAAGCTGAAACGTTTTGACCTTAAGATTTTAATTTCGCTCATACCTTTATTAGTAACTAAAACATATTCTACATTCTTTTATTATACTATGTCATTTTACATCCATTATATTATTACCTTAGAGTAGGTTTGCAGTAATACATTCAAGACTAATTATAATCTAACAATCTGTTCCTTAAACATTCATTAAAGTTTCCTTTTCAATTGTTTCATATCTTTAATAAAAAGATGACAAAATAACTACTAAATGAAATAAAATTTAAAATAAAATGATTATGAAGATGCTTTCTTAAATTGAATGTCATATTTCCTAATTGAATATATACTCTTTCTAGTGAATGATAAATATTTTAATAGGTTCCAAAATTATTATAGTAGATATCGATAAATATCTTTAAAACTCAAAGATTTCTATATTGTAATAGTGATGAATTTAGAGTAGTATATTTGCATAGATGCATGTAATCTAAATTTACATCTCATAATGTTAATAACTATTGATTTTATATAAAATTTCTTTAATAAAGAGTCTATTAGTAATAATACTAGAATTATAAATAATAGTAATATCAAGTTTTATAATGATATTACAAGTTTTATAATAATACTACTACCTTCTAAATATTAGTCTACTAATTACAATTGAACTTTTTTTGTAATAGATCAAATATTATTATAAAAATAGTTTAGCAATTTATTATAAATAAAATCTGTTGTATTTTATTTGAAGTTTATTGTCAATAGATACTATCAATTATATCTATTTAAATCTTCAATTATCAGTTTTTTTATATATAATAAAATTGTCTGAACAATAAATTTCTAAGTATAAAGAAATAAAAATAAATAATATGTATCTATTCATTTTTTATAGCAATAAATTGAAAGTATCTCTATTAATAATTATCTTGTCTTGGCCAAACAATAGTGATTTAGCCTAAAGATTCCTATACTAAAATTTCTTTCTTTCTTTAGTTTCTATTTCCAGTTTAAAATATAACATATTATATAACAATAGATTATTTAATATATTCTGAATAATATTATAAATTGATAAATAATAGTAAGATTTATTCTTTTAGTTATAAATGATGTTTTATTTAAATTTATTCTGATAGAATGAGATCTTATTGGTATTAGTGATAACTGATTCTTCTATTACTAAAATCTTTTTATATTCTTCATAACATTTTTTACTTTAAAATTTTCATGTTATATATTTTTATTATCATTATATATGTTTGTTACTATAAATTAAAATACATTTTTCAAGTAGATTATTAAATATGCTCATCATAATAAAAATTATACTTATAAATATTATGTTTTTGTATCTAATAAAATAGTAACGTAGAAGTCAAAATTTAAAGTAAAATATAAAACTTCTATTTATCTTTAACAGATAATCATTATCTATTGATAAATCAACTATTTTGTTTTCATACTTTATTACAAATAAAAAAGGTTTTATTAATAAAAGATGTTCATATATTAATTAATTCAGTAGTAGCCAATTTCTAATTATTCTTAAAAAAAATAAACAATAACTTTAAAGATTACATTATTATTATTATTAAAAATATTATTATCTTTCCAATTATAATCTTCTTTTTCATCTTCATTTTTATTATCATTGTCATTATCATTATAATAAATGTTTTCTTCACCATAATCATCATCACTTTTTTTTATTTATATTATTATTATTTTCTTTATCACCTTCTTTATTTACATTATTATTACCTTCTTCACTATAATTATCATCATTATTACTATTTTTCTTTTTTAGGTAATCGTTATTTTCAATTTTAATTTTATCTTATAATTCAACTTCTTTATTAACTATACTAGAAAGAGAGAAAGAGAAAGTAATATTAAAAAGAAAAATATTGTATAGAATAATATACTGTATTCTTCCAAAAATAAGCAACCCCTGAAAATAAATAACACCTGTTTTATATAGCTTCTGAAAATAAGCAACACTTCGAAAAATTGAATTTTTTTTTAATAAAATTTTTTTTAAATAAATAAATATTTAGTTTTATAAACATATTATAAATGCATTTAATTATTTATTTTATTATTATAATAAAAAAAAATATTATGAAATTAGTGTATATTCAAAAAATATAAATTTCTAGTAGAAAAAATTAATCTATGATATTAATGATATTATTCTCACTAACAATAGTATTGGAATCATTATTAGTGATATCATCATCATAATCATCATCATTATGATCATTATTACGATCATTAATATTGTTATCACTAATATTATCTGAGTTCAAATTATTTGAAATATTGCACTTTTTAAAGAATTTAACAATTATATCAGTAGAAATACCTTCCTATAAATGTTTTACCTATTAATAAACATCACTAAAACTTGCGTAATAAAGATTTTCAGAGGTAGTTTCTTCAGCACTAGCATCTGCTATTTAAGAATGCCATTCCTTTTGAAGATTATCCTTAAACTGCTTATTAATGAAGATATCAAGTAGTTAGCATTTACTTGTCAATCTGCCTGAAATTATCATGAGATAGATACTACTTTCGTGAAATTTTTTTTTAATCAAATCTTCTAAATGATCTCTAAATAAATCATAAAAAGTATTGTTAGGTCTTTTTATGTTCTATTTCTCACCCTTACATTGTTTAAATAATCTATATATCTCTGCATCAAATTGATATCTATCCAATCATTGATTTAAAACTAAATGATGACTCTTAGAGGTGTTTTTTCTTGACATAATATTCATTTGCCTTTAAAAATACAAATTATTGAGAATTTAGACCCATCTATTGTAAGATTAAAAAATCAAATAAAGAAAAAAAAAATAATTAAGTGAAAAAGACAGGAAAAGTAAAAGAAATAAAAAATAAAAAAATAAAAAAAAGAACAATACCTGTGATATATATAAGAATTACTGTAAATTAGTTCTTTTTATTTTCTGTAGCTCAAATATAAACTATTTTCTCTCCTTTAGGGTTAATTATATAAACACTGGCCATGTTGAACCAAACTGGAGTTTCATTCATATTAAGGATGTTATTCAGTTTGAACGATTTTTCAATTCTTAAATTTTTAATGAACTGGTAAAATTTCTCTAGTTGTTCCTGAGTTTCTTCAGAAAGTTTCTGAAAAATTTTAGTTCATCTACATAATACTAAATTAAATCTTTTCATAAAGCTCAATATCTAACGTTGAGATATTTTAAAGTCTTTACCTACATTATCATAAAGAACCACTATTTCAGATTCTTTTAAGATCTCTAACATTTTATTTCTTATAGTTATATAAGCCACTGAAAGATCCTATTTTTTTTATTGTATAATCCAGGTATAAAGCTTTTTCTCTGTTTCTATAAATAAGGTTTTTCTACCAGAGCCAATCTGCCTGCTTTTCCCTTAGTTTTACTCATTTATTTTAAACTTGCATTTACCTACTGACTCACCATATCACAATAAATATCAAAGTATTTTGCTACTTTATTATTTCCATAGTTCCTTACGTAAGTAATAATCTTCTTTTTATGTTTAACTAAATATGAATTTCATATTCATTTTACAATCTGAGTCTTACATTTAACAGTTTTAACTACTTTTTTCATTTTACTATTTTACATAAAAAAAATAAAATTTGTTTAAAACCTGTTTTGTGTGTTATATAATAAATTGCGAATGATTTGATTGATAAAAATCACATAATTAGATAGTTGTGTGATTGAATTTCTTTTATTTTATTAAACTACCTAAAAATAAGTAATACTATAACAAAAAAGTATTATTTATTTTTAGAAGAATACAGTATTTGGTCATAATTTATCATAATTTTGTAAATAATATTACTAGTTTTAATACTTAAATGAACTAAAACTATAAATTTTTTTAAAGAGTATTATGTTTAAAAAAGTTTGTATTCTTACGTAATAAAAATGATTTAGTTAGTAAAAGATTATTTTTATGTATTTTTAAAATTTTAAAATTTAAAAAATTTAAAGAAAAATAGTTTATAAGACAAAAAACATAAAATTTTATTATTTAATATTATATATGTAAATGTATACAATTCAAAGTCTTAAATATAAATATATATATAAAAGGATTTATTATTTTATTTTAGTATATAAAAGTAAGAATTTCTTTATATATGAACTTTTCTATATAAAAACATTAATTAAATCATTCAGTGTTACAATTAAATAATTAAAAAGGCTAATTTATTATTTTAACAATAAGAGCATATAAGATGATATAATTTAATCAATTAAGAAAAAGTATAACTATATTTAGTAATATTGATAAAAATACAAAGCTATTTTTTAAACTAATAAAATTTATTGAGATTTATTTAAAATATAAAATTATATATCAAAAGTCTATAATAAAATTTATTTTATTATTAAATTATATTATTATATATAAGAAATGAAGCTTATCAATGTTATATAAGAAAATATTTTAAATTTACTGTTATATATAAAAAATGATACTCTTTCTTTTTACTTTTATTTCAAATTTGTTTTAAAAAATATATTCTTATTTTCAATTTTATTTAAAATGATGAAAACTTGAGAAAATGCTATGCAAAATATAATACATACTGAATTACTAGTAAGTATTATATATAAATTACAATATATTAAAATTTTTGATCTGAAAATGTCAAAAAATTATTTCAATTTCTGAAATAAATTTTGAATTATTTAAAATAATATTATAATTAAGGTGAATGTGAAAAAAATGGTATTGGATAAGATTGTGATTATGATTATAATTATAATCGTAATTATAATTATAGTCATAATTATAGTTATAATAATTTAAATTATTTAATAAAATTCTTTATAAGTCTAATTAAGAACAAAAATCTAAAGCAGGTAATGATTTTAAATTAGATTTTAAGTAATATTTTTTTAATTTACTGATTTATATTAATATAATTAGATAATTATGGTCAGAGCAAGAAAAAACTTGAATGTAATATGCTGATCTAAGAATAAGAATAAGGAATTGAAGCTAATAATATTAAATTTATTAAAATTTTAATCTTTTATTTATTACAAATTTTGAAAATTTAAATACTAATTTATAAAATATAATTTATATGTATTATAATTAGGTTTTAGTAAAAAGTTCAAATCAAGTCTTATAACTATTCTTAATAATGTTATAATGATGCACTTAATAATGTTAACTTTTCAAAACTTCTAAAGAAATCACAATGCCAATTATAATCAATTTAAATTAGATTATAGCATAATTATCAATAACTTTAACAAATTTTATGAAAATAACTTTAAATCAGAAACTGCAATTGTAAGTCAATCAGCTAAAATATAGATAAAAGTGGATTTTATTCACAATTCTTCAAAAAGTAAGCATCAAAGACATCAAAATAATATTATTGATTTGCTTAAAATTTCAGAAAGTGAAGATGACTAAGGTAATTATGTACTTAAATAATATTTATATAACTAAGCTTATTAATTTTAACCATTAATAATATATATATATAAATTAAATTTAGATGATATTAATGATAGCTATGAATTTTTACAAAGCTCAGCAGATAAAGATAATAGTTAAAAAAAAAAAGTCAATAAAATTTAATATTATATAATATAAAAAGGTGATTATTTTTTAATTATTACTTTTTATTAAGAATATTAATTAATATTTGCAATTTATACAAATATATTTTTAGATAAACTCAAAGCATTTAGTGATAAGACAAGTGCTTTTGAAGTTTCCAGTAGTTAATATCAAGATCAAATATATTATTTATGGTAAATCAGATGTATAATGCTAAAAATACTGTAGATTCACTAGTAAATGTTTTACTACTTTTTTAAACTTTTAATCATTAGAAAAACTTACTGCAGTTACAAAAAAGAATGAAAATGAACTCAGTTTGCTTTGGCTCAAAGAAATCAAATGCTTATTTTTCAGTCTAGATTACCTTCAAATGAAGTCATCAAAAAACTAATAATCAGAATATTTAACTATGATCTCTGTAATACTAGTGCTAAATAAGTTATTTATCACTTAAAAAGAGTTTTAACAAATTTTTACAGTAAATTTAATAGTAAAATTAATTTAAAAGTTAAAGATTTTAAGAAAAAAAGAAAAAGAAAAGAAAATTATCTACTTTAACAGGAACAAACATTGAAAAATTTATATCTTTTAATATTATTGAAAAATTATTAAAAAGGTACTTAATAGGCATTAATAAGATCAAACTTAAAAAATGTAATGTTATAAATAGGCTAATACTGCTCATTAGAGAGGCTTTTAAAGTTCATTATATAAAATATAACATCAAAGCTATTTTAGACCTTGATACTATTACAAAAGATTGTAAAATTCCAAGCAGATTTAATAAAAATATAGTTTAAAAAATTTCATTAAATAAAGTAAATGAATTATTATTATTTCTTTATTTATTTATATTTATTTTATGTAAAAATTATTTATTATTTAAGAATATTGCATAAATTTAACATATTTTAACACATTTTAATATCAAGTTTATTTTATCCTTTATTTTATTATATAATTTTTATTTAAAATACATTCTTTATATTAACTACCAAAATTAATACTTTATATATAATAATTCATTTAAATAGAAAATACAGAATAATTATAAAGAAATATGTAACAAATCTATAGCTAAAGTTATGTATAATGAAATAACCATTTTTTATATACAAAATAATAATAATAATTTTAGACACTAAATATTTATTTTTATTAGCTTTATTAGACAATTTTATATATCATAATTTTGATATTTTATATATAGTATGCGTTGGTATTATGTTATTAAGATTTTTGAATCTTCTAAATAAGAATTTTTATCTTTATATAATATATATTAATAACAAAATAATAAATCATATTCAGAACATTAAATTTTATTCAAATATATTAGGTAATTAAAAAAATCTTTTAAGTTTATTTTGAAATTATTAAACATATTTAGAAATACCATTTTGAAGTAAAAATAAAATAAAATAAATATGATTATCCTATCACCTCTATAACTAATATAAAGTGATTTTATTTATTTAATTTTTAAGATATACAATTTATAAAAATATTAAAAAAAAACTAAAAAAATGAAAAATACAAAAATAAAATTAAATCAAAACTTCATTATACCTATATAGTTAATGTGAAATAATAAGATAGAAACTAGAGCATAAAAACAAAAAATTATCATTAATATGTGATTATATAGTCATATAATAGTCACATGCTAGTGTCTTTAAATTTCTAAATCAAAGGTTTCAGCAAAGTATTATATAAAAGTAAATTATTATTATTGAATTTCAATAAAGGAAAGATTAAATTAAATTAAATTAGTTTTTAATTCAATTTACTGATTTTTTAAGATTATTCCTTAAACTGTAGAGGTTTGTAAGCAAATTTGTCTGCTTATTTATTATAAATTGCCTTCTGATTTATTTTTATGAAAAATTAAAATTTTTAAAAATTTTTTTTCTAAATTAATTTTATAAATATATATCATATTATAGTAAATTTTAGTTTTTAATTATATAATAATAATTTAAGATTACTTATAAACTAAAATTTGTAATTTTAAAAAAATTATAAATTAAAATATTTTATCATTAATCTTTGATCAACTTATTAACATTTACTTTTAATAATATTAATTATAATAAAATATTATAAAATATATCATAAAAAATAACTTTAATTATTACAGTTTTTATAATTTACTAAGAAATTTTATAACTTTTATTAATAGTAAAGTGATTCAATTAATTTGCAAATATATGAATTTTAAGAAAATTTTTAAAAAATTATTATAATAAATTTTTCAAAACTTAATTTTAAAAATTGAATTATTTAAAAACTTCTTAATAAACTTAAATTTCTTCTAATAAAGTTGATAAAATATATATTAAACTATATTTTTTATATAATAATTATATTATTAATATTAATATTTTATTTTTTATTAAAAAATTAATACTTTTTTTTTATGTTCGCAGGTAATTTTGCCTGCTTTACAGTTTAAGGAATAATCATCAATATAATAAAAAAAGATTTAATATAAAATATAAAATAAAATTATTTTTTACTAATTTATAAGTAGTATTTATATTTATATTAGGTAAATCTAAATTATTAATATATTATATATTTAGATTATAATATTTATCTGAATAAATTTAAATAATAGAATAATTTTTAGATTACCTATAAAATCTATTTAAAATTTAGATATAATTAGTGATGCCTGCCTAAATTATTTTTATTATAACTAAACTTTCATCAAATTTATATTTGACTAAACCTTTGAATAAAGTTTAAACTCTTGATTAAAATCTAAATTTTTAATAAATGATTAAATGACTAAATTGTTTTATAATATATAAATTACAAAATTTTATTTATTTATCTTTATTAAAAAATATATTATTATTCAATATTTATTAATTTTACTTAAATATTTTATTATTTATATTAATTAATATATAATCAAAAATATTACTAATTAATATTATAGATAAGAACTATTTATATAGTAAGTTTGCTAGAAAAATCAAGTTTTAAGAATTTTTTGATTAAAATTAAGATTTCGTTACATTTAATCTAATAATATCAAAAACTAAATGCAATAAAAATCAAAATTTTGATAAAATATTTTTCTATTAAACTTTCTACATAGTAAATAAAATATAGTAAATAATATTTTATTTACAAAAATTCTAAATTTCTAAAATTTATAGTAAAATAAAATATTATTAAAAATTGTGAGTTAAAATCTATGAAAATTTATGAAATATCTATAGAAAATCCATAGAAATAAAATTTTAGCATTTCGCTTAGTATTATTAACTCAAGCTATTTAAAACAAACTGATATTAACAATACTTATAATAAAGTAACTATGAAAAATATTGATATATATTAATTTCAAGATAAAGTTTACAAATATTTACATTTTAATAATATATCAATATTATATTTATTTATTAACATATAATATAATTCTTATTCTTCTAATTAATATATTAGTTTTTCTAAGTTTAAATTGACTAATAACTTTGATAAAAAAGATAACAATATTTTATCATTAAGATCAATATATCATCATAGTATATTAGTTATATTAATGTTAACTATAACTTCATTATTTACTTAAGATAATAATGACTTAGATATTAATGAATAAAATATTTTTTACTACTAAGAGTAAGAATATATAACCTTAATATATTAATCATATCAACATCAATTGCAGCTTTATCATTAGTATAAGGTAGTAATGATAATTTAAATATAAATTTTTTGTTTATACTAAATTATCATTTTTAATCAACAATGCCTAGACATAGATTATAATCTCAATCAAATAGAGGTGGTCTGCTCCAATATTACAATTTTTCACCCCTAAGGTATATCAAAAAAATATACTGAAATTGCGTTCACTCTCAATTTTATACGTTGATTAATTCATCTCTATGGATGGTATTAACCTATTTATAGCCTTTAACCTAAATATAGTTTATAATTTAGTATTCTATAGTATTAAATGATTTAGACATTTAGAATCACAGCTCTTTATCAACAACTCAAATAGAATCCTATTTAACAAATGTCCGCTACACTTATCAATCATCAAAGCACCTACTCAAAATACCAATTTCAACATCTTGCCAACCAATCTAACCTTTATCATCATATGGTCTAACTAATATATGACATTCATCATAGGCAAAGTAATCAAAGTTGACGAAACTATCATACATGCATAACATTATTTGCAAAATCAATCAAGTTGTAACCAAACATCTATTACCTCTTGTACTAGATGCAATCTTTTTGATCCTTCAGCCCTTATACCTTACAAATAATAATAACATCATAGTTTCTGTGCTATTAAATTATCGAAAGAATACTGCTCAGTAATCAAAGTTTTTCACAAATATTAAGAAGGATGGTGGTGTAGCCTCTCTCATCTAATGCTTTGTGAAGTTGCATTATCAACGTTAACTTCTCTTTATCAATACCTAACTAAACCTTTACCTAACTTAGATATTCTCCCTTTTGATCAAACATCTATCAATAATTTAGATTACCTTAAATTACAATTTACTAATGCTAGTTTTCTCCAATTTTATACAGATAGTTCTCTCACATCTTTAGGATTTCTTGATTGCTAAATAGGAATTGCGTGGTTACAAACAGATCAAAATTGGCCTCAACTCTCCTTTAATATAACACTAATGTTACATTCTTTTTCTTCTATATTAGCAGAAATTGTTGCACTATCAAACTCTAACATTGAAATCTGTATTGATTTACAAGCTGCAATCACATCATACCACAAGATAGTTACAATATGTGAGAAGTCTCTCTTCCTAAATTCTATGTTCAAAATTCCATATTTTCATATTTGGATAATCTTAATACAGCTTGTTATAACCAACAAAGTCACATTAACACTCATAAAAGTCAAAGCTCACAGGTCAGATCAATTTAACAATAAAGTAGATACTCTAGCAAAGTAACTCTCTAGTGTTCTTTTACGCATCAACAACAACCACTTAGGTCCTAAATATTACATGTGCTATAATAATTTACCAATCATCACTCCATCCCATTTATTTATTAAACACCTACAACAAGCCTCTTGGGTCAAAACCTTCTTAATTCTTCCCTAAATTGCTAGATATAGCAACTATCACATTGTTTGACAAACACTTTTTTATGTCTTTAATGACTCAGAAAATGCTAGAGTAATATCATTCAATGCATGTAAAAGGAAACAATTTAAACTCAAATTGATCTTATAATTACTTCCCACCTTAATGATCATGAATGTTCAGTATTCACAAACTTATATTTCTAATAATTGTTTCCGTTATGTTAACGCAATTAAAGATTTCAACCACATTTGGATTTGTCTTAAAAATACAACTTCTCTTGATACCATCATCAATGAGCATAAACAATTATTTATATCCCAACTAAAAGACCTTAACAAACCTAATAACAACACATACATTTTGTATGTGAATTAATCTTCAATATAGGATAGTAATTCAATTAACAACAACTTATGTTTCATAGACTTATTAAAAGGGATCATTCTTTCATCTCTCACAAAATCTATCTATAATATTACAAATAATAAACAACTTACTCTTAGTCTTATGTCATTCCTATTTGATGACATATTCAACTCAGTCCATAAGATTTGGTTAGAAAGATGTAAATCACTACAAATATGGAAAACTTCAAACAACATCAAAGATGATTTCTCTGCAACTTGGGTATTCTTAAGTTTCCCTCGTTCTACACAAACACCTTCACATAATCCAGTTTTCTTTACAGCAACAATTGCTCATGGTATCCACTGGTTAAATTTTTGGTCTAGCAGTAACCACGCCTTTCCTTCTAGACATTTAATATCTGTATTTTAGTTTAGATTAGTTTTCTTTTCTTTTCTAATGTATAGTTTAGTTCAGTAAAGTACAAGGTTGGTATTGATAAAGTAGTTTAGTTCACTAGATTAGTTTATAGATATTTTTATATTTTCTGTTTTATTTTGTCTTTTTTGTAAATTCATAAATATTAATAAAGATTATACAAGACTGCTACACTTAATAAAAAAAAAAAAACTATTTTATAATATTCTATGATTAATAAGAACTTGTGACAATAAGCTACTATTTCCTTTGCAGAAGACTAAAGTTAGTAACTGCAATTAAATTATATAAATTGCAACTTTATAAAATTTATTATAGTTGCAACTTAAAGTTACAACTATTTAATAGTTGCAGCTTTTATAATAGTTGTAACTTAAATTAAAGTTGCAACTTTTATAATAGTTGCAACTTAAATTAAAGTTGTAATTTAATTTAAATAATAAATTATAATTAGTTACAACTGGTTGCAACTGGTTATAACTAATTTTATAAGTTTAATTGATCTGCAATTTATTGTAATACAATCATAATATTTATAATTATTGCAATTTTAAATTATAGTTGCAATTTAAATTATAATTGCAACTTAATTTAAATAATAAATTATAATTAGTTGCACTAGTTGCAACTAATTGCAATTTATTGTAATACAGTTATAATTTTTATAATAGTTGTAATTTAAAACTGGTTATAACCAGTTAATAATTAATAATATTATATATTTAAAAAAATTCACATGTTTTTTATATCTTTAAAATATTTAGTTTTCAATATTTTTTATTTTTCTTAAAAAAAATGAGTGAAGAAATTTTATCTTTTCAAAATTCTAATGATACAGATGATATACTTTCAAGTTATTATACTGAATCATCAAATGAAATTAATATAAAAAAAAAGAAGAGGTCTAAAATTTACAGAAGTTTGAAAATATATTAAACGTGAAAAGCAAAAAAGTTCTGGTAATTATGAAGGAACTTGCATTTATTATAATCAATTTTAGATTGTAGCTAAAGCTTTAAACTTAAAAATACATTTTGCTAAAGATTGTTTAACATGTCTAGAAGAAATATCTCAAATTTTTATAAATGAATTAGCAAAAAATGAAATACAAGATAATGAAAAAACTAAAAAAAAAGCAATGTAGAATTGATTCAAGCATTCAAACAATACTTAATTTTGAAAAATTAGACTTAGTGAATCTAGAATTAGAAAAATTAATAGCATTTTATTAAAAACATTTGTATGTTGTAATATAGCATTTAATATTGTAAAAAATGTCTTTTTTTATTGAATTACTTAAAGTATTATATGTTGAATATAATCTATTATCAAGATAAAAATTAGCTATAGAATTATTAGAAAAAGAGGTAATTCAGATAAATCTAAAAATAGAAAAGGTTTTAAATAATACATTAAATTTAACATTAACTATTGATAAATAGATATCGCCAACTGGATGATCATTTTAGAATTTTGTAATATTGATACTAACTAGACAAGAATATTTATATAAGATACAAGATTTATCTAAAGAAAATATACAGAAACTTTTTAGTAGAAGAAATATTAAAAGTAATTAATTTAATTAGAATTAAAAATTTTTGCTGCTATAATTACTGATAATGGATCAAATATAGCTATAATACGTAATTTGATTACCAATCAATTTCTAAAAATTTTTAATGTTAAATGCATTGTGCATTGTGCATTGTTTTAATTTAATAACTTATGATTTTTTAAATCATAATTTTACTGATAAAACAATTAAATATTGTAATATAGTAATTAAATTTTTTAAAAAATCACATATTAGTAATAATTTAATTAACAAATTAATTACAAAATATCAAATAACTAGAGATGAATTAAAAACATTTGTTAAAATAAGATAGATATCAGTTGCTAAATGTATTAATTCAATATTATATTTAAAAAAATGTCTTATTGAAGTAAGTAAATAATACAGTTTAAATATATATATTGTTTAATTTTTTAATTTTTATTTAATTATTATTTTTTTTTATAATAGATTTATGAAAATAATTCAAGTAAAATTAGTGATATCATTAAAAAAATAATCAATAAAAGGGATTTTTTTAATGATATTGAAACCTTAAATAATATTTTAATACAAATTATAAATACTATTTGAATATTAAAATAAAAATACCAATCTTGTTGATTCTTATATTCAATTATTAAAGATTGGTATTACAATAAATAATATATCAAATTCTGATTATAGTGGTTTTAAAAATCATTGTATTAAAAAACTTAATATCAGGTTAATTATTATTAAAATATATTTAATGATATATAATTAAAAATTAATTTATTTTTTTTATTGTTAGATTTGAAAAGTTTAATAGTGATGAAATATTTATGTTAGCTTTTACAGTCACACCTCGATATAACGAAGTTGCCGATCCAGCCGATTAGGATTTCGTTATAAGAATCTTCGTTAACGCTATAACGAATTATGCGGAATGTATAACGAATAATTCGTTATAGCGTTAACG
>CAJVPP010002589.1:0-14244 GCA_910592005.1 Funneliformis mosseae
TCGTGCAATCCCTTTTGTTAGTTAACTTATTATATGATATTGTATTGATTTGCTGTATTGACTTGAAGTCTCTGAAGTGTAATCTCTAAAATATCTTTGAGTTATCTTTGTGTTTATTTTGTATTTATCTCACATGTTTATTATTTAGAATAATTCTTCGATGTTATTGTGAATCCTCACCTGTGATTCCTTTAGTAATTATCTTAGTTTTATTTACCCTTTTTGAGATTTTATTTGAAGTTACAAAACTAACATAACAACATAAATTAATGAATCAAACTAATAATTTTTTTTAAATTATAACAATATTTGACAGTGCAGTATAAGAGTAAAATGAGAAAGTTTTAAAAATATAATAAAGTAAAAAGGAATAAAAAGAGATATCTGGAATATATAAATATTTTCTACTATTAAACATTAATAATTTTAATGAACTATCTTATCGATTTTAAAACAAGTATATATAAATGTAATTTTTTAACAGAGATTTTTTTTTACAATGTAAAATATTCATAATATTGACCTTTCTGATTTAACCATTATTTTATCAGTTTATGTTTGAAGTAACATAGATTTATCTTATGAAGTATGTGAATTCATTTTTACTGATAATGTAATTCACATTAATAAGAATAATGCTTATTTTTATCCAATTTCACAAAGGTCAAGAAAATAGAATCCTATAATCAAACCTCAAATGGGTTTGTATTTAATGTTACTATATATAGGTATCAAAATAATTGTAGTTAGTCATTTGACCTAAAAGTAGATAATTTTACAAGGAAAGTTACGCTAGTTACTATTAAACAGCTATTTATACCTGTGCAGACAAATAATATATATATCATATTGATCTAAACGTTAATATTTTGAGTTTTAGAGTTACTCCTAATCCAGATTATCCTTTTTATTTTAATTTTGTTATGCATTATTTTAAAAATAATTACAATATAAAAAACAATACTGAAATAACTAACAAAAATGATAAAACTATGCTTATTTCAATTTAATGTATGATTCTGAAGCTATTTTTAATTTTAAAAAAGATGGGATACAATTAAAATATAAAGGACAAAACCTGCAGCTTTATCTATAATTGCAACAGTAAATAATGCTTTACCTTTTATCAGAACTACTATCTAGGAATTAAATATTCTTTTAGTAACATTTCTAAAAATATTTATGATCACCTAACTGATTTTGCTCCATTCTATAATCATGCACTAGATGACTCAATTTCTTATAATATTATTAGCAAACTAGAGATATTCACTGATCATTTTAATTTGAATTTACTTAAAGTAGATACAATTTTTTTTGACTCAGTTTCTAATATATATATAGTGTTATCAAATAATATGGTATATTTTTTAATAAAAAATATATATTCTTATTATTTTTTTTAATAGAACAATCTAATTTTTCTTGATAAAAATAGAAACACATTACAACGAATTGTATATTTAACAGAATTTTACTACAAAGTGCCTTTTATTGCCACTGATATAATGAAAAATACTTTTAAATCTTTTACTTCAAATAAAGGTTCATATTTGAATAAAGTAATGCTCCTTAAAATCCTGTTTAAAATACACATTGTTAAATTAAGCAAGTTTAATTGATTAATTAAATTAAAGTATTATTGATAAATTATCCAATATGGTGAATAAAAATATTAATGTATTCACATCTTTAACTTATTGACTTACAGCACCTTTTATATGCCCATCGAATTAGTTAAATTTGATAGTGTAAATATTAGAAACTTTGCATAATCTACGCTTAATGCAGTAGTAGCAAGTATCATCATTAATCATTATGGTTTTATCTGCATATAAATTAAAATCTCTGTGATACATGTGTTCAGCAGAATCAGTTTATACTGCTTGTATAATTATTAGTAAATATAGCTGCAGTCAGTTAATATATAATAATAATTGTGTATTCAGGAGTGCTAATTATAAACCTGATGTCATGGAACATATTAGGAAATTTGTTAACTATGCTGATTACTGAAATATGATTACTATCAAAATAATGTAACCGATTAGAATATAAATGCAAAAGATTGTATAGATGTATCAACTATCTGATGTTCTTCATTTTCAGATGATTGCAGCTTTCAGGATTATGCTAAATATCAATCAGGAGGTTTTATGTACCAATGTTATAAAGCATCAGGTTAATTGATATCTCATAAAATATTATCAATATGAAATTTATTTAATTCAAACTATTTTTTTTAAATTTTAATTTAATTAATCAATCAAACTTGTTTAACTTGACAACATGTATTTTAAGCAGAATAGATATACATAATTTAGAAAATAAATCACAAAATGCAATATAATTTGTGTATTTCATATATATTTGCTAATAATTTTATTTAAATAATATAGATATAATATATATCTTTCTCTTTTATTTTTATTTTTATTTTATTTTATTTATTTTTTTTTATAGATATTATTGAATTATTTCTATATTTTAAATTTAATAAATAATTAACCTGGAAGAATAAACTACTATTAAAATGAATCTAAAAAGAAACCTGAAATTAGGGATTTTAACAACCTAGATTATTCTAATAACTTTTAAAATTTATAAAATTTATGTGACGCATCATTATCACAGACTTTTTTTTATTAATAATAATAATATAAAATAATTGTTAATTCGATTTACTATTCGAGATAATGCTTTACTGAATTTTATTTTTAATAAAATATGTTAATATGTGATAGAAATAATTTTGATAATGATCGGCAAGACCCATTTTATGTAAATTATAGTAAAATTTACCTAATTCGTCCTACTTAAACTTTGACAGCCCCACATTTATCTTATACTATACATTCATAAAACCAAAAAGGGTAATGTCAATAAAACCTGTTTAAATCTTTTTTTCTTAGTAATCAAGTTTTATTTCTTTGACCGTTTTTATGTAATTTTAAAATTGGCTTAAATTATAGACACATTTAATAACCAGTTATGGATAATATAGATTTATGTTTAAAAAAGGTTTTATAAATTGATTGTTAGATTATATAAAGTGCAGCAGTAGTGTTTAATAATCTGGTTCTTCAGTATTGCTAATTTTTTATTTGAAAAAAATATTTTGGAAATAAAAATTAAAATAACAGCTTTTTAAAATTAGTTCTAAAATTTTAAATTTATAATGTAATTAATATGATTTTTATTTATGCATGAATTTCCACTATACTTCATGAATGTAAAATATTTTTAAGATACAAAATGAAAGGTTTCTAAGAGCCATTTTAATGCTACTTTTTTCAAATCTTTCTTTTTTAATCCTTTCATCTAGAACTTTACTTGTCTTTTTTTATAGAAAATTTGAACTTTATCTTTTATCTTTTGATGATATCAGGTAAGCTATTTAGGTCAACTGAGTAATTTATGTCTTACTGATTCTAAAGAAGGAATCAGTTATGTATCTTTCTTGAACTTTTAAAATAAATTAGTTATCAGTTGTTGTCGTTATGTTTGTTGTTTTGCATGATAAAATGTAACGAAAGTTACTGAGGCCTTTCTCATAATAAGTGATAAAATATCTCAGTTATAATTACTAATCTTGTTGTTTATGAAGGATAATTATTTTAGTGCAGCTTGTATTAAGAAATTGATACATGACTATATTTTTGCTTCTGTTAATCACATTCAATTTAATTATTAATTTTATTTTTATTTTTATTTTATTTTTATTTTTTTTCAGATCTAATTTATTTTAGCTTTTGGTTATTTTATTTAACAGCTTTATATTTTGATATTATGGATTGTGCTTTTTGATTTATAGCTAATCTGTATAATATGATTTTGAATATGGAAAATTTAAACTTGAATTCGATGGCATCTTGGGCATGTGATTTATATAAATAAACTCACTTTACATTACACCTCTGGGTTTCATTTTTAGTAAATGAAATCATATTTGTCATTCACTATTATTACAGCTGCCATCACCTGTAACATTAGATTAAGGTAAGGTTAAGATTTGGTTAGGTTAGGGTTAGGTTAAGGGCAAATTAAGATTAGTTTATTTAATACTATATGTCATATTGAGCATGGGTGCACTAAATGTATAGTGAACTGTTTAAATTTTCCTTCCAATAAATTAAATTTTAACCTTTTCGCAAAATTTTAGTATTTCGTTCAGCAATCTTATATATATCATAAAAATATCAAAATTAAATCAATTATAGCCAACTAACCTATTATCAAAGAAGGATCCCAATATACCTTTATTTGTGATATTAAAACTATAATATATATACCTATTGTAAAGCTTGAAAAAAGAACTTACCTTATGGTACAATTTCTCATGATTGCATTATAGGATATGAGAAAAGAAAAATCCAATCTGATATGAATTTAACATAAATAATTAATAACTTATGATAGAAGAATCAGTATTAGTTTAACAGGAAAATGGATACTTACAACTTTATAAAATGTTAGATATTATTTCTCTATCTTTTATTAATTCCTTTATATTTATTCAATCTTTATCAGTAAAATATCTTTATTTCGAATGAAAATTAAAGTATTTGCAATATAACAAATAGCTCAAAATAGATATAATTCAAAATAATTATCTTTTTAATTATTTACAAAACCAAATATTGTCTGATGATTTTACACTAATTTAACAATAAAAATTAATTAAACAATCTAAATATTTTGAAAATAAAAATAATTACTTATATAATTATATTTATTAAAAGCTTTTTAGAGTTATTCAATCACATAAAATAGAGCTATACTTTACATGATACATAATGATCTAATGCTAAGCATTTTGCAGTGGATATAATGCTAGATAAAATTCTTATGATAGTTGCTAATAAAAAGACAAACTAAAGAAATATTAAAAATTATATTCTATATCAGTTCAAATATCTTTTATTATTTTAGTATAGATTTTATTAGATCTTCATAATGTTAAATGAAAACAAATATATTATAGCTGTTGATTATTTTACTAAATAATCTGAAGCTAAATTTATTTCTGAAATTACTATAGAAAAGGTTGTCCTATTTATCTATGAAAATAAAATCTGTTATGGATATTCTACAAAAATCTTTTCTGATAAAAGAACTTATTTTAATAATAAGATGATCAAAGAACTGATAAAAAAATTCAAGATTAAACATTTGCTATCAACATCTTATCATTACTAAAAAAATGGATTAGTAAAATGAGTTAACTATACTTTGTATAAATCTCTAGCAAAAATTATACAAAATCCAAATAACTGGAATTTACAAATTGCATTAATTTTATTTGCATATCATATAAGCAAACACTTTTTATAAAAATATCTTCTTTTTATTTAATACATGAAAGAGATGCAATATTTCTCTTAGACTAAAGATAGTCCTACTCAATTGCACTATTTTTTTTAATTGTGATGATCATCTTTATTTTAAACAATCTTAATGATCAAAATATCACATTGTCAAAACATTTGTAAAATTTAGTTGATCAATTACTATAAACTAGAGAGATTATCAGAAATTATATAATAATTGTATAATGAAATCAAAGTATTATCATGATTGACAAATTAATCATCTTTATCAATTTAAAATTGAAAATAAAGTTCTTTATTATAATGTGGCTAAAATAAATAATAGTCTAGTAAATTAAATTTAAAGTAAAAAGGACTTATTATATCCATCAAATTTTAATAAATGGATTTTATAAAATAAGAAAAATAGATGGAAATGTATTACACATACCTATAAATAAGAATTTATTAAAATCTTATTACAATTAATAAAATTGAAAATTTCAAATTATTATATAAAATATTGAAATTTCTTAAAATTTTTTAACATGAACTTATTTCAAAAGTTATGAATAACTTAATAGCTGTTAATCTCTTAATAGATACTAATATCCTTTTACCATATATCAATATTAATTAAACTGCATAAAAAGTTAAAATACTTATAGAGTCTTATTATAAGCAATCAGATTAAAAAATAGAATATTAGCTCTTATTAATGTATTCTATTTAAAATAAGTAATAGAGACTGAAACTTTAAGTTTAGCTGAATATGCTTAATATTAAAATTAATGAATTTATATTATCAGTTATCCTTCAAGCAAATTTACTATCTTTTTAAAACTCTAAAAATTAAACAAATTAAATATACTAGAAAAATATCTCTTAGAATAATATAAATCTTAAATCTTAGAGGTTTAAGAATTTAGTTGATAAAGCATATATAATTTTTACAAGAGCTGTAAATTTAAAGGAAAAATTGATATAATATAAAGTTAATCCTACTATACTATAAGGATCAATAAAGATTAACATTATTAACTTCTTTAACTTATTTAATATTTTTATTTATATTTATATTTATTTTATATATTATTGTTATTTATTTTATTATTTTTATTATAGTTAAATTATATTTTATTACTTGTATTTATTTTAACATTATAATTTAGTTTATATAAAATAACATTAAATAGCGATCTTCTTATAATTGTATTTTTGTATAAATAAAATAGAAAATTGTTCTTATAAAAGAATAGAGATATTTGCTGAAGAAAAAGAATAAATTACTTACTAAAAAAGGGATAAAATAATTATTAAATGTTAAATAACTTCTATAATAATGATAACTTAATAGTTTCAAGTTAAAGATTTAGAATCTAAGATTAAGAATTACTAAAATATAATCTCTATAATAAAAAAATCTTTTTCTAAACTACACACATATTTAAAATTCTTCAATATAATAATTGTATTCATTATTCTTATAATTATTAAATTTATTTACTTATTTAAATAATAAATCTAAGGTTAATTATAATAGGACTTATTTTATAGTAACCTAGTAGTTTCTTATATATTATTTCTTATTATTAAATTATTATTATCTTAAGTTTAATGAATTGATTATAAGGTTAGCATCTTAAAATAATTGCACTAATTTTGATTATTAATAATTTTCATGAAAAGAGTGATTATCATTATTACTAATTTCACTAATATCACAGTTAATATTGATATGGTTTTATTTAATATATTTATCTTTATTTTATTTATTATTATATTTATATTTATTATTATTATTATTTTATTATATTAAATATCTTTTTATTATATTTGTATTTATATATAAATATCATATATAATTGTTTTAACAAAGTAACAAATTTTATTCTTATAATTTTAAAATAAAAATAATTAATTAAATCAATTTAAAGATTTTAATAATATTACTTTACAATTATAATACTTTTCATTTATTAATAAAAAATTTGTTTTAAAATTAATTTTTTATAAAAATTAAATTAAATTAAAATATAATGTAAGTTATTTTATTATAAATAATTAATTTATTTATACTTAATTAATAATTAACTATAAATAATTCTTTTAAATTAAATATAATAATGTTTTGAGATAAACTTTTAAGCTTTAATCCAAGCTTTTTTAGCTTTAATTTTATTAAAAAATGTGATTTATTTTTATATAAATATGTGTTACTAAACTTAACAAATAAATTACAAGTTTTGTCTATTAAAAAAGTTTCTCTACATTTTACCTTTAAGTTATATCTATTTGTTATAAGCTGTCTGAACTTAAAATATTTTCAAAAGCATTCTGAATGTTTAAACGAATAATCACTACTTTTGTAAAAGGTAATAATTAATGTTATATTTTAATAAAACCTAGTTTTAGAAAGATTCACTTTTTTTCAAATTCAATAAATGAATAAATATATTTTTTTTTATTTTTAATTATAAGCTTGAATTTAATATAAAAAGAAATTTGTTTTTTATTTTTATACTTTAATTAAATAAAAGTTTATATAAATTTAAATTTAAATTAT
The DNA here is from genome assembly GCA_910592005.1 of Funneliformis mosseae. Taxonomy (NCBI): domain Eukaryota; kingdom Fungi; phylum Glomeromycota; class Glomeromycetes; order Glomerales; family Glomeraceae; genus Funneliformis; species Funneliformis mosseae. Next base: position 7,876 of record CAJVPP010002589.1, read on the forward strand.
ATATATACTTTGCAAAAAAAAATGTAATAATATAATAATATAATTTTATTTAAAAATTGATATAAATTAAATAATTATTAAAATTACAATTTAATTCAATAATTTTTTTATAAAATTAATATTAACAATCAGTGGTTATGTCAGATAATATGTCAATTACTAATTGAAATTTTGTGTAATATAAGAATTAGGTGTAAATAATCAAATGCAATGCTATACTTTTTTTTAAATAACATATAAAACAATCTTAAGAAACATTTATTTGAGGTTTTCCTTTATATATTCTACTAGTTTTCTTACAATTTAATACTTTTTACAAAAACTTTATATTGGGCTAATATTTTGCTATTTTTTTAACTTTAACCTCAGATACAAGTTTATATAATGTCTAAGATCTATTTTAAATGCATAATTATATGTAATTTTTATATGCAATCGAAATACTTAGGCACTAAAAAGCAGTTAAAATAGTAATTTTGAAAAAAATCGCTAAATTTTATTTTATCAATTACTTAACTTGTAGAAATTGCATTTTTTTTAATAAATTCAAATATATTTAATAAAATAAGCTAATTATTTATTATTGATATCAATTAATTTCACAAAAAATAAAATTTTATTGAAAAATAATGTTTATAAGTTTTACTACTATTTACTTATTTTTATGATAATTCCACCATTCTTACACTTTTTTACAGTTTAAACTTCAGATAATTTCTCACAAACAGAAAAAATAGCATCATCTAAAAGATGATTTTTATATACTTTTAATGCATAAAGAATTTCCATTTCATCTTTGGTAGTTTGACGTTTAGTACCTTTAGTATTTTTTTATTTGAGCTGTAATTCGATAGTAAGCGATTTTTCATTTGAATTTTCTAATACTGGTTATGCATCACTCTAATTCTTTTTTCAGCCTTGTGTCTTTATTTTTTCATATTACCATAATCTTTACTTTCATTTTAATAACTTTTATAACCCTTCTACCTTGTGGATTTCTATTTTCTATCTTAAAACTTTTTAACAGTATACTGATTTGATTCATTTTAAACTATTTGGATAACAATTAAACAATATACTAAGTCTTTCCTAATGCATTTCTGTAGATGTATATTCTTAGAATAGTTAGTGAGATAAGGGACTGGCATTTTAAATACTATTACAAAGTCATTTACAAGATTTCATAAAATCTTCTTACATAACTTTATAACTTGTTCACTATGTAAAGCTGAATAATTATTAACGTTCTCGCTCATTAATAAGTCTATTCCAGTGTATAAAATTTGGACCAAAAGTTATGTGCACAAATTGTACTAAAAATAGAAAATTAATGCATGTATTACATAGTATTTCCATTTTTATAAATAATTTATCCATTTTTATATATAATTTATCTATTTTTAGTAATTATTTGTGCACATTTTATGCTGTGTAATATGTGCACATAAAAATTTAATGTGCATATGTGCACATTGTGCACATGAATTTTACACATTGGTCTATTCTTTCTCTTTTATTCTAAGAAGACTTTATCTTATCTTTAAGATTTTTCTCATCAATTATACTTTCACAAATATTTGTTTAATGAATTTTATGCTAAATGTTTCTAAGGTTTCATCAAAACTAAAGTAAGTATGTCATAAATCTTCATAAATTTTATGGAGAATTTAAAAGCACTACAATGATGTAGTTTTTTCTCTAATTTAGAATGAAATGCTATTGTACTAAGATGATGAGCTATAGTCATTGTATAGTTTGATTTTCTTATACTTGCATATAGTGGACTTACTGTAAATAAAGAATTTCATTACAAATTAAAGTCCCTTATATGTATTTTTATTCTGTGTGCTTTTCAAATTTTATCCTATCTGTAAAATAAGTACCACACCTAATATAATAATTAAACATAAATAAATAAATAAATAAAAATATTTTATTTTATTAATCTAATTAATGTATAAAATAAATTGTTCCTATACCTTAAGATATATATGGTATTATTTTTAATATTCATTATTTCTGAGAGTAATATTCTATTTTTTTATGTAAATATTGATCGCTATTCTTACTACCACTCATAAAAGATCTAAAATTTATGCAGTTGACTAATAATTAACTGCAGTTTCAAGTTTGTTAAGAAAATGAATACTCAAATGTGTTGCTAAACTTAGTAATTCATAACTTAAAAATAAAACTAATAAAACTAACAAAAATCTTTTAACTTGTATTACTATCCAAATAAAGGTCTTATATTTGACCATTTTTCTTGACATTTGATTAATCAATGAAAGATCACTTCATCTGTTACAATATTTAAAAAATAATGGCTTTCTAAAATGAAATCTTCTTTATATATTTCAGCAACATACAAAATTTCTTCAACAGAATTTGGATTAGCTCTTGGATTTAATATTACTATATTAAAAGAGAGACTAAGATATCCTTTATCTAATTTATCAAGTATAGAGCATTTGATAGTTTCTGCATCAAAATTTGTTTTATAAATTAATTTACTATCAATTTCTTTGAAATCTAATAATTCATAGATAACCTGCTGAAACATTATTAAGGTTTAGTTAATACCTTGATTTATTCTAAATAATAAAGTATCAGCAGTTAATTTGACAATTTGTTCTAAACCAGTTTTTATTTTAATTGGCAATTGAATTTGAAAGGCCATCCCCAAAGTGATATAAAAGCTATCTTGTATAATATCATAAATATTACTGAATTTGAAAATTTTTTCTTTAAAATCAATATTGTTGATGATTACAAATTCTACACATTATTACCCTGAATTAAACAGTTTAATGGATTTGATTTTTTCATTCAGACTTTTATAAGGTTTTGTTTATGTCAATCACTATGTAAACTTATATGACAAACTATCAATAACTGTCAAAAAGAATCCAGTAATCTTGGTATATAACTAAGACTAACTAATATTTAAGGTAACTAAACTTTAAAATGAGGAAAAGCAAATCTTAATAGCATTGATATAATAAATGTTAAAGTTTTATTGTCTATTCAGAAGTTACAACTTTTAGTAATTTGTGATATTTTTTTTGTTGCCAGTTACATATTGTTACCTTTTTCTAACTTAATTCATCAATTATTGCAAAAGAAATTTATTCAAAATTCAGGAAAACTATCATAATATTTTTGAATCATTTTTGAAAATTCTAAGGCAAATTTTCTTAAATTAACATATGATCATAAGTTCTATAATTATTATCCAAATACATAATCAAATTCCTGATTAAATATATTAATGAATTTATTTCTCTAATTATTATTCTTTTCAGCTTTTTATATTTGTTTGATGAAATGAAAAAAAAATTACCTCAAAATCTTCTATTTCTAATTTTATTTCAGCTTCTTATTTTTGTAAATTTTCATAAAAAGGAATTTTATCATAAACAAACTAGAAGGTTCATTTAGAATGATCAGAATAGATATAATGATAGTAGAATCAGAATTAAATAGATTAGATAGTTTAGCAAAAAAAGTAAAGCTTCAAAGTTTTAATTAATATATTTTTCTTAGTTTCTTTATTTTCTGTTCGTGCAATATCAATTAACCAGTTTTCCAAATATTTAATTCCTTTTTTAACATCATTTGCATGTAAATTTTTTATAATATATGCTATTGCTTTCCTTTCTCTTCCAGGATGATGAAAAATATACCTACCCAAATTTTCATAATATGAATAGCAAATAAATTGAGGTTTTGTAACATTATCAAATACCAGCTTACATAAAGGCAGTTACATATATAATATATTATATAAATATTATCTAATATATAGTTTATTTATTTAAATTATAGGAGTATATAGAAAGTTCTGTACTATGAGAAAAAAAGTTACATATTTATTACAATAAATATACTGGCATTATTTAAATAATTCCTTTCTCAAAATTCTTTAATTATTTTTTTTATAATTTATGTAAATATTTGTTATTAAATTGAAAATATAAATCATACATTCCTAATTTTGATAAAATAGCATCAACCTCTTTAATAGTATCTCTATCAACTTGCCATATACTAAATAAATTGCAAAGTTATCTTAATTTTACTGTATTTTCACACCTTTAAAATTTTTCATCAATAAAGTTAATAATTATATATGGTGAAAATTTTGTTTGCTCTAAATAATTTATAATTTCATCCTTAATTTCTTCAGTTATATCATTATCACTTTTCTCTTTTATTTCAAAATTTTCAGAATTTATACTATCATTATTATCAATAAAAGCTAGCATTTAATTAAATAAACTTAGTCTATACTCAAAAATTACTTGATCCAAAAGCTCTTCACTATTTATTTTATAAATGTATTTGCCTTTTGACTTTTTTCCTATCATGTCTGTTAAAAATAAGGAAGTGGAACTAAAAAATATCATAGTCTTGTTCTAATATTTCTTTTCTTAACCTTCAAAAACAAGCGAAATAAAAACTAGAAATACAAGTTTTTAACAACTTTTCTCGCTTACATAAATATGAAATATTTAATTTATATCTTAAAGTTTCACAAATCATAGTATTACAGACTTTAGTGAAACATAATTTTTTAAGTTAAAATAAACATGAAGTTTAGTGATTTTCATTTTAAAAATATATGCTTCTAATAAAAGGTGCTCAATATTTATTTAATCTTAAAAAAATTAAAATACAATAGCTCTGAAATAGCATTAAGCTGCATATAAAATTTATCTTGTATTATTATATAAATTATTTTTTTGAGCAAAAAAATCATTTTACAAAAAATGATCGATATGACATCAATACTCTAATTGAAATTATATCTTTATGCTGATCTCTGACATTTACAGTGATTGTTAATAATTATTAATATTTAAAAACTATTTTTATAATTAAACTAATTTAATTAATTTTATTTTAATTTATTAAGTTTTATTATTTTATCAGATTATTCATAATATCTAAAATTTTCACAAGAAATTAATTAAAATAATTCCAAAAAGTCTTTAATAAAATTTCTTAAAAAAGTTCTTAAATAAATTAACTTATCTTAAAGCCTAAAAAAAAAATTAAATTTTATAAAAAAAGGTTTATTTTAATATTAAAATAAAATTTTAACAAATTTTATTAATTTAGAAAAAACTTTAAAATTTTATTAATTATTAATAAGATTTATTTTAAAATATTACAACTAATAAAATTTTATAATTTATTAATTAAAATAATATTTTAATAAAACTTTAGTATTAATTAAAAATCTTCTTTGCTTAAATTTTATTTTATTGTTATTTAATAGGAAATAATCTATAATTTTACTTTATAATAATAGTTTATTTATCTAAATTTAAATTAAAGTATTTATAATTTTATAATATACATATAATATCTTTAAATAAGTTTCTAATAATGGCAACTTTTAAATAAGTTGTATTTATTTATAATTAAGTTTTGAATCATTATTTCAAACTTTGAAATAGCATTTTATTTAAATGTGAATGTAAATTAAATCTTTCAAATAATAGATATTTGAATAATTGAAATGAAAATTAAGAGCAAATAAATGAAGTCAATAGTTTAATATAATGTAAATTTATTTAATAAATTTATAAATAAATACATATATATAAACCCCCGTCAAAAGTTTCTGAACACTAAGTTTAAATGTAAATAAATATATCGTTATGTCACATGACCAAATGATACTGCAGTCATAAGAAGTTACGATGTTTGTTTATGTTAATTTATAATAAAAAGCGCATTATTTTGACTTACCTTAAAATAAAAACAAACAAACTCTTTCTTCTTTTCTCTGAAGATAGTTGAAATAGTAAATAACAATGAGAAGAAATCAAGAATTAACTAAAGAACAACATGGTGCTATTCTTTACTGTCATCAACGTAGTGACAGTTATCGAACTATTGCAGAGACTATCAATTGTGGAGTGTCAACTGTTTTTGATACTTTGAAATGATTTGGTGATACAGAATCAACTAACTTGAAGCTTCGCTCCAGAAGATCACCTCTGATTAAGGAATCTCAACGAAATCAGCTTAAGAAGCTTATGACAAATGATAAATTAAATAATCATCGTCTTTGCACTGCTGGAGTACAGCAGCTTTGGAAAAAGAAAACTGGGCAGGATGTTTCAGATTGTACCATTGGCCGAACACTCTGTTCTCTTGGATTAAGAAACTGTCTTGCTCGATGAAAGCCTCTCATATCACCTGCAAATTAGGAAGCTCGTCTTGTATGGTGTTTGGAATATCAAAGCTGGACAAAGGAAGACTGAGCAAAAGTTATGTAGAGTGATGAATCAACTTTTACCCAGTTTCAACAGAATCGTTGTAGCAGAGTGTGGCGAGAACCTGAGGACAAATGGA
>CAJVPP010002590.1:0-14236 GCA_910592005.1 Funneliformis mosseae
AATATCAGTTATATTTCCTTCCGAATTTTATTTTATTTTGAAATCTATTTTTGATGTATATCAATCGGATGTAAATCAGATGTCGATCGGCTATAAATAAGATAGGTCAAATTTTAGCCGATTTTTGACGTATGCCAATCGGCTATAAATAAGATAGGTTGAATTTCAGCTGATTTTTGATGTATATCAATTAGATGTAAATCAGACGTCAATCAGCTATAAATAAGATGGGTCAAATTTTAGCCAATTTTTGACGTATGCCAATCGGCAATAAGTATGCCAATCGGCTATAAATAAGATAGGTCGAATTTCAGCTGATTCTTAGCCGATTTCTAGTGTATGCTAATCGGCTAGGCTGATTTTTTAATAATTTTCCGAATTTAGGCTGAATTTAGGCTGATTTTTCACATGTCTGATTTTTTTGATTTTGACCAGTAAATGATAAAACTTAAAGATGTTTTATCAAGATAATCATAGATAAAAGAGACATACAAAATCTTGAAGAATTAAAAGAAAAAATGATGAAAATGATGAAAATGATATTAAGAAAGGAAAAAATAATATTAGTAAGAGTATAAGAGTTGCTTTAAGAAAATCATTACAACAACAAATAACTATAAGAACTGTTAATAATTTTCAAGATGAAGAAGCAACCATAGTTATTATTTTGTTAGTTTGTAATTACTTCAGATCTAATAATTATGATACTATTAAATTTCTAAAAAGTAAAAATAGGAGCAATGTTCTTTTGTTACTTGTCAGACAAGAAATGTATCTCATTAGTAATTTTGAATTAATAATATTAAAATCTAAAGATATATGAGCTCTTGTGATTGAATTATTACAAAAGTGAAAACAGATATACCAATTATATATAATTGACATTATGATTATAAGAATATTATAGATAAAGCTAAAAAGTTTATTGAAATTAGTCCTGATAGTAGATGTTATAAGATACATTTATGTGTTATACTATTTAATAAGAAAATGAAATTTGTTTACAAATTTTTTATTTTCAGTTATGCAGATCATCTTTTATTTATAGACACATATGTATTTATAAGTGTCATTCAAATAATAATGATCATATTGAAATTAAATATCCTAAGAAATATATAAGATTATATCAACCATGTGGCTATCTATATCTATAATTATATTTTGAAGATTATGAAAGATTTGAATTTTCTATAGGTAATATTAAATTACCTAGTTGTGATCATGTATTAAAAAATACATAATATTAGTAAAATCAAGATAAAGATATTATTTAATATTTAACTTTGATTGAAAAATAATTAATTAATTATGAATATTCAAAAGTAGTTTATGTAAGTAAATAATTTATAAGCTTGATGTTTTTTTTGATGATAATTGTTTTTAATATATAAAGTATTTTATTATTTAGTGTTTTAAATCTATCAATAATATTATATATAGAAAAAAATGTGAAAAATTGTTGAATGTGACCATAAATACTTAATGAAATGTTATAGATATTAAAAACTTTCAAAACCAGAATCATAGAATGAAATAAATGAAAAAATCACCCAAGAAATTCATAGAGAAATAAATAAAATAACCTAAACAAACTATGGAAATTATAAACATATTGTAACAGATTATTATTCTATGAATATATATGCAATATATATTGTTATAAAGAAAGAGTATACTAATCATGTAAGAACAAGTATATTGTATCATGCATGTATATATCATGTAATAAAGAATATTTAGAACCTTACACTATATATGCTAAGAAATGCTTATGAAAATGTAAGCATCAAGGAAAATGCAAATTAAATTGTAAAGTATCTTATTATAAAGAAAATTGTCTTTCAGAATTATTTTGCATTATATATATTCTAGTAAATGTTAGAATTAAAGCTATAATTATTATTTATTTTTTAATTATCATTAATAATATTTTATCAAAAAATTTAAGTGAATTTACTGTTATTAAATATTATCTCTATTTTTTTTATAATAAACTTTATTTAAAAATAGTGTCAGATTTAATTATAGATATTACATTTAGTGATATAGATTTGGATGAGAAAAGAATGATTATCTTTTCTTATAAATATATATATACTATAGAAACTATGGATATACATATGGAAATAAGAGAATAAGAAATGCTGATAATCCTTTTGCTTCTGGTTTTATTTGTACTTTAGGTACTTTTCAAGTAAAATAGAAAATAATTCTTTTGCCACAATTTTAAATTTATATACTAGTATATTTTCTATAAAATAAATTTGCTTTTTAGTCTACTAGTGATAAGGTGAAATGATAAAAATATAATTTTTCAATTATTCTAGAATATTCTCTTTTCTTCTTTTTCTTTCTTTGTTAAAAAATATCAAGTTTTAATTTATGAAATTAGTTTTTAGGATAATGGTAGATCAGGATATAAAGCTTCAATTAATTACAAATGTCTTAATAAACTAGCCATATTCGTATCTACAATTAAATATAAAAATTATGTGCTTAAAATTTATCTAAATTTTAACGTTCAAAAACAAATTATAGGCAATTCTTCAAATAAAGTTTGAAAAATTTTAGGATTTATAAAACAATATGAAGGAATTCAACTTTTTGGTTTTAAGAATTCATTTACTTAAAAATTAATTCATAAAAACCTACATGCTTTTCAGAAGATTAACACGCTTATTTTTCATTAAAATCTGTATATGATCATAATCTTAGACATTGAACTCTTACTAATATAAAATGGTATTAATTTTTTGAATTATAGGTTAAAAGTAAAAATCCAGTAATTGAATTTAAATCCAGTCTTAAAAAACTTTATCCAAAAAGGATGAGTTTAATGAGTAAGAATTAGAAGTATAGAGAATAATACTATATGCTACAGGTTATCATGATATAACTTCTTTGTCATCTAATAAATCTGAGATAAGAAAATTATTGCATAATTAATTTAGTAAAAATATTTGACAAGGTGTGTATAAAAAAGAAACAAAAAATTATAGCACAAAAATTTATTGTATGTTATAATTTAATTTAAAAAAAAAATGCATTAGATGATAACCAAAGAATCATTAGTTATTAGTAAAAAAATTACATTTTATTATAGTAAAAAAATGGGCCAATAAATAGGAAGTTTATAATAAATAATTTTTTTTATATAAATTAATGAATAAATGTTATTTTAACACTAAAAATGACAATTTTGGATGCATTAAATCGATTATAAAAGTAATAAAGAATTATTACACATATTATATATTCTAATAAAACTCTAATTTTTGGAATTGCTTTAAATATGTATTAATGATAATAAAAAAAATCCAGAAGGCAAGCAAAGAATATTATTAATTATCACTAATAAATTTACATATGATAAATTAAAATTATAATTAGATATAAGATGCAATATAATTTATTTTTAGAATTTAAAATTCTAATAATTCTAATATTAAATATTTAAAATCTAAATCAGTACACATACTGTTATTAAAGCTTGCAAATATGTACAATTTATTGGTTATAATACTCTACCATTATTCAAACCTACTATTCACTGAGTTAAATTATCAGAAGAATTATTAGCTCAATTTAAACATTTTGTTTAAATAAGAAAAATGTAAATATGAGGCCTTTGCAATAGAAAGGGAGGAAACTCAAAAAAAAATAAAAAATGAGTTAATAATGAATCTAAACAAATTATAGTATTTAGAACATTTTTGGCTTATAAACTAAAATTTTAATTTTTTTGGAGTTTCCTCCCTTTCTATTACAAAGACCCCATATAAGTAGTTACAAGATGAATAGTTAGACTGATTTACCTATATTGTATCTTCAAGATACTAAAGCATCCTTGTGAAAAAAATTTTCAGAATCATATCCTAATGATATGAAAAGAACTATATTTATGACACATCTTCAAGGAAATTGATATCAATACAAAGAGGATTTGAAAGGCCTATTTTAATATTAAATTTCTGCTGATCATATCCAAATCAGCAATTAACCTTTTTACGTAAAGGATTTGGCATCTATTCAGATTTTAAACCATTATTTGATTGAAATGTAGTTTCATCACGAGTAATAAATATATGTAACTTTTCATTATTATTTAAGATTGAATCAATTCGTATTCAAGATCATTACCCTCAAAAGTTGGCATAAGCTTTTGATATCTAAAATTAATTAAATTATAAAATTATATAAATTAATATAATTAAATTAAAACATTGAAATCTATTATTATTAAATAAACTTACATGCTAATTTCTTCAAAAAATTGCTTTCAATATTCAATTACGTCTGATCTTTCATGTCCATTCACATACATTCCTTTTTGGTATCTGTCATAAAATAAATCCCATTTTTTTTAACCATCCATTTGCTGTTCAAGTGCTTAAAAATTAAAGATTTAATTAATCTTTAAATATCATTTATAAATATGAAGGTAAATATTTGATTTTTTACCTTATTGTTTTTTTTTGTTTTGATTCCTAATGATGGTAATATTCAGATAAAATATAATCACAAAATTTTTGAATTGTTACATTAAGTTAACCTTTCGTAAATATAATGAAACCTTAAGCCAAACATCTTCATCTTCAAGTAAACTTTTTTCTGGATATTTACCATGACCAATATGTGAAATATTATTATATAATGCATATGATTTAGCCCAAGTTCGAACACAATTTGAAAACCATTCTCCACGATTTAGTAATTGTGTAATGATTCTAGCTGATTCTAATTTTCGATGATCAGATTTTTGTAATTGAAAAAAAGTACTGAACTGCTTTAAATTGAACCTTTTGACCGGATGTTAATTTTTTATCAATTTTAAGCTTATGTTCAATTTTTATAATAAATTCATCTAATAATTATTTGTTTGTTTCTTTTCTTTTATTATCAACATTCCTTTCATAACTTTCATCATCATCATTCCATTTATCTCCATCATCACCATTTCTTTCTTCTCTTTCATCATCAATTTTTTCGTTACTTATTAAAAAAAAACTTATCTAATGTTTGACCATTGGTCTTGATAGCTTCATGTATAGACTTTCTTTTCCTTCTTTTAGTTCTAGCTGAATTTCCATAATATGTAAGTGGACACTTTGATTATTTTAAACTTTCATATTATCAACTAAAGTTTGAAATAAACTTTCCTTCTTTGTCAAAGTATCCATCTTCCAATTCAAATTCTGCATCTAAATCTTCATTATCAGAGGAATTATATCCTTCGTTATCATCTATATTTTCAAAAGACTAAAAAAGATTAAGTTTATTATAAACATAAAAAGAATTTTTTAATTAGTTTATTCATACCTTCCGTTTTTTCGCAAGTGTAAAACCTTTTGTTTTACTCTCGGTATTTTTTGATTATAAATCAGTATTACGATAGATTTATTTTAACTAAAATCAAATGTAACACAAGTTTAACTTTTTTTTCATAGAACTTACCATATAAAATCCGTTATGTTACACATGTAATTCTGGCAGAATTATATAATGCGGGGCCAAAATTATATGGCCAAATCGGATATTTTAAAAGCTTATAACTTTTAACGTTGAGTTTATTTAAAAAAATAATTTCTCAATAAATTTTTATTAACATTTAAAGATCGTCAAATTTTATTGGATGTCTTATGATGATGTCACACACTATACCATTGGTATTGTTACAGTTATTGACAAAAATAGAGAAATAGTAAGGGTAGCATTTTGTATAAACAAAGGAATTATTGATATTGAAATAGAACAAGAAACTGCACATTTCAATATTAATGGAATACCAGCTTGTAGAATTCAAATTCCATTACAAAATTCTTTTGTCTTAACAGTTCATAAACACAAGCGATAACATTAACACAGACCTCACTATATTTAAATAATCAAATGTTTGCGCGAGGCCCAATCATATGTAGCTTTAAGCAGATGTAAATCTTGGAATGATATAAAAATTTTGGCTCTTACACCTGATGCATTTTTAGTTGATGAAAGAATAAAAAAAGAATATATTAGGCTAGAGAAATTATCAGAAACTAGATTACCTATTTAAAATCTAAATATTAATAAAATTATTTTTATTAAAATACGAAATAAAACGGGTGGGTGACGTAGTCACCCGCAGTGAAAATCAAATCCTAGTTCAATTCATAATAATTAATTATGTGTGTAGATCATGCCTCATTTAGGAGCAAAAAAAAATGAAAATACCAGTTATAAAACAAAAATATTCCATTTTGGTTATGCTTAAAAATGTTTTAAAATCGTGTGGTATTCATTTATTTAGTTTCAAAAATAAGATAAAGGAAACGATCTTCAGATTCATCATGAGGCTTGATATAAAAACGGGTAACGATACTATTATTGAAAATAATGTGTTAAGTTCCTCTCAACCAGGCGCACGAAGAAACGGAATACCCCAATAATCAAATAAAAAAAAAAACCATAAATATCCTTTTATATTTTACGATAAATCGTGATTTAAAGCTTGCTTGATTACGTCACAGTAACATTCCTTTATTAAAATTAAATATGACGAAAATTTTTCTTATGATTTTTATGTTTTATGTTCGCCATGTCGTATTTGGACAGGAGTTGTTTCACTATTGTAACAATCCTGATGCTATCTGTCGTAGTCTAAATGACCTATTAAGACCTTGTTTTTACGGTATTAATTTTCCTGGTCCAATTTTGGGACCTAAAATGGGTTTTGGTAATATATATATATATATATAAAACGTTTTTTTTCGAATTTTTTTTTTTTTTCCCTTTATAAAAAAGTTTATAATATAAAGGGGTGCTAATTCGATAATTTTATTTATTTATTTATTTATTTTTTAGAAATTTTTCCATTTCCAAATTGCGTGTGTAATCAAGAATTTTACGATGATATGGTTTCCTGTGGAAATACTTGTAATATTCCAGTCGACGATCCAGAAGAATTTGAATTCGATTGTAAAGAATTCGGAGCTTCAGTAAACCTTGGAGGTGGAGGAGGGTATGTACTTTACAAGTAATGTTCAAAAAAAGATTTTCAAAGATTATTTGCTCATTTTCATTCATTTTTTTTTTTATTAAGAAATTCAAAAACAATCCCAAATTCAAATACAAATCCCAATTCTAATTCCAATACAAACCTAAATTCCAATTCGAATTCAAAATCTAATACTAATACAATAATAGACGCACCTAAAGATAAAGATCAAAAGTTTCATAAAAATTTATTACCTATTACACTAGGAGGATTGTTTGCTATAGTTATATTAATTGCTATTATAATAATGTTTGTAAAAAGAAGAAAGGAACAGTCTCAAACTCTACAAACACAACCACAATCACTACAAACATCAACAAGTTTTATATACGTCGCTGATCCCCTTAAACCCGCTCATCCCACTCATCCCGCTAATCCTATTCATCCCACTAATCTTACCAATTCCACTAATCCTACTCATTCCACTGATCCTACTCAACCCACTGATTTCCCCCAACCCTATAATCCTTGTAAATAGGTCAATTTTTAAAAAGCAAGTTATTTCTAATATACATCCGGTATGTGTTAGTTATATGTGCTTGTACCTTTATGATTTATTTAACGGGATAACGGAAAGAAAGATAGTATTAATTATGATTTTTGAATCCAATTTGTCAATTAACGATCTCTAAGCCAATTTTTATAAAAAAATAATAAAAAAAGAGTATTTGTTGCGCCACAAAAAAACACACTTTTAAAAATGAATGCCCGAAATAGTCCTTCTTTTATAGTAAAATTAATTAATCCTTTATAACTTAGATTCATAATCAGTTGATAGCACAAAAGTTCCATTAAACAATGCATATTCATTGTTATAAAAAAAAACATATTGAGTAATATTTATCAATAATACAAATTTAGCAGGTGAGGTAATAGGATTTTTTTTTCAACTCATTATTTAACCTATTTAACCAAGTCGGATGATTTCTTAGTATTACAAAAATTATCATACAAATTCTCTATTTATAAAGCGCAAAGTAGACAACGTTCAATCGAAAGACATTAACTATTTCTTATCGTCATAAAAACATCCCATATTTTAAAAATATATGTATATATAATATATTATCGCACGGTCATGCTGAGTTTGTTGGACCAATATTTTTTTATATGAATATCAATAGTTTATTTGCGTACAATATTGAGCATCAATAGTATATCTTGTACAATATGCTACATAGTAAAAAAAAAAAAATAGTAAAAATTTAAGGATCTGTAACGTCAATTTTCAAATTTACCTGTTGTAAAACCAATCCCACTATTTATAAAATCAATTAAATTACTAGTATTCATAGTAATTTCTAAGTTAGTATTGCTTGAATCAATTTCTTGTAATGGTTCGCGCATGATTTTTGAATCATCAATTTTTGATATTTTACATTGAGAAATCATAGCAATAAAAAATTAAAATTTATTAATAAAAATAAACAAGAAAGAAAGAAATGGTTTAAAAAAAAAATGTTTATACTTAAATAAACTTTATGTAGAGCATGATCTGAATTTGCTGTACGATAATATGGATATTGTACGGTGGTATTTACGTTGGTTAACGTCACTTCGTAACGTTAACCAATATAAATATAACACCGTACAATATCCATAAATTATCATGATGATGAAAACTTTTCTTATTATTTATCTAATAATAATTTTTTATATCGGGAATGAGAAAAGCATTGTATTGGCACAAGATTATTTTCATGATTGTAAAAATCCTGACGCTAACTGTTATAAGCTAAATGAATTTTTGAAATTTCAAAATTGATCTTTGCTGTATATATTAAAAAAAAATAAAATTTTTTTTCAAGTTGGTCTTTTCCTTTATTCTATTTTTTTTTTTTTTTTATTTTTTTTCAGATACAGTATATGGACATTTCCAATTTGCATGTGTAGTCAAGAATTTTATGGATACCTGGTTTCTTGTGGAGAAGTTTGTAATATTCTTTCTCACTTTTTTATATTAAGGAATACAAATTCAACCACAAATCTTAAATCCAAATCCAAATTCAAATTCAAATTCAAATTCAAACTCAAATTCAAATTCTGATTCATACGTTAAAATTATAGGAATTTAAGGATATTGATTATAAGAAATTATCTTTTTATAAATAAATATTACTAATTTACAGAAGACTTTTCTTTTTTTTTCAAATAGCCAATAAGAGCAGTAACAGCCATAATACCACGGATGACGTTATATCACCTATCAATTTTCTTGATGCACCGGAATTGGTATTTACGTTTATCGTAATTGTATTTGTATTTGTATAGAATCCTTGAGTAAATAATTGCATTATAAATTAGGAATAATTTACATATTAATACATACTAATCTAAATTATATTTGGGTCATTATGTGCTAATAATCTAGACCCAAAACCGACCCATTAATTCGGGTCGACCGACCATCTATTAATATTTTTGACTCCAAGTTTAAAAAAAACAATAAAAACCATACTCTATTAATAAATAACAAAATTCATTACATATTAAAAGGGACTGACAAAAAAAAATCCCTAATACTATTTTCATATAATATTAATAGCCATATACGTATTTTTTTTTTTAAAAGAAACAAAAATAACCGAATAGGAAAGTTAGGAATCAGCTGCGCCAATTACCGAAGGATCTTTAGTTTTAATAAAGAAATAATTATGAAATTTTGTCTTTATTTTACTTTTTAGTATGTTTATAAGATAAAAAGATAATTAAAAAGGCGAAAAGGCGGCTTTGAGAAAAGTTACGGACTTTAAATTCCTGCCTGCATGGTAAGTAAACCCAAATAGGGCGTTTTTTGATATTTTTGATGTTTTGTATTACCATTATTTTGGTTTTTCTCTATCGTTATTCTTTTTTAGAACAAAAAATTACATTCATACAGAGGACATTACATTCAACTCTCTATAGTAAAAATGATGAAAACTTTTCTTATTTTTTATTTAATGATAATTCTTTATGTCGGGAAAGGGAGAAGTGTCGCATTGACACAAGGTTTTGATTGTGATAGACCTGACGCTAGCTGCTATGAGCTAAATAAGCTTCTAAACCGTTGTGGTTACAAAATTGATTTTTTTAGTACATTTTATGGAAAAAAAATGGGTTTAGGCAGCGTACATATAAACGTATACTGTACATATAGAAAAGAAACTTTTTTTCGAGTTGAATTTTATCCTAAGAGGTGCTAAATTCTATTTATTTATTTTGTTTTTCAGATATGTGGACATTTCCAAGCTGCATGTGCAGTCAAGTATTTTATAAAAATCTGGTTACTTGCGGAAATGCTTGTTATATTCCTGTGAGCCAGCAAAATATGAATCCGATTGTGAAATTGGCAATCATCCTGTAAACATCAATGGTGTAGGAGGGTATGTATGTCCAAAAATTGTTTTTCAATATCGTTTCTCATACTCATCACTTTTTTTTTTTTATTAGGAGTTCAAATTCAAACTCAAATACGAATACGAATACAATAAACATAAACAAAAATTCAGATTCAGATTCAGATTCAGATTCCAGTTCAGTTTCATTAACTCTTAAAATAGGAGGACCCTTGTTAAATATATAATTTCAGATTACCGTTCTATTTAAATTTATTTAATAAGTAATTGTTATCGGTCATGTATGACGTAAGCACCGAACATTTTTGACATATATTATTCAATCACTTTCTAATCATTTTTAGACTTTTATCGACTTGCTTTATTTTCTCACGCCTAATTTTTTTTCTTTTTACATTTTTTTCTTTATTTTTTTTTTATTATACATATGACATTTACACAACTTCTAACACAAGAAGAAATAAGCAATGTGCAAAAAGCTTCACTTGTTTCAAATACTGAACAAAATACTTCTAAATGGTTAAGAGTTGTTGATCATTTTAACAAAAGTTGTGGAATAACTAATTCTATTGAACAAATAGATCCTTTAAAAGATTTAGAAAATTATCTTTGTCAATTTATTACATGGTTGCAAAAAGAAGATAGTTCTGATTATAAGGTTGAATCTGTTTATAACTGTTATAGTGCATTGAATAGATATATTATAGAACATAGCATTCTTTAACCAATAAAAATCTTTGGGTGATCCTGAAAAGTTTGATGGATTGTCTGCTAAAGAAATTAAACAATACTTAATCATTTATATATGAATATTAATTCAAATGAATCACTTACACATCAAATTTTTTTCTGATTATGTTCATTGTGTAGATTACGTATTAGAGATACATATAGACTTTGTAGAATAAGTCTTGAATGTCATCAGGATGGAGGCCTAGAACTTATATTACATAAAGAAAATATAATCAGGATAGTGACTTTTTTTAGAAACTAACATGAAAAATCAGGTTTACGACATATTTTTATACCTTCTGATTCACCTGATAATCAATATATACTTATAAAAGATATTCTTTTATTTTTATCTAAATTACCACATTCAACTTTATTACAAGATCCTTTATTTCATGAAATATGTAAAAGTAAAAAAGGTATATTATAATATATAGTATAATATATTTAATATGTTTATTATTCTTATATTTTAATTATTAATCATTTTATATAAGATTTACAAAAGGGTAATTGGTTTAAAAATACTCCAATAGGTTATATAAAACTTAGAAAAATAATGAATGATATTGCAGTAAATACTAGAATTAATCTTGATAATGAATGTAAAATTATAAACCATTCTTATCATCATACTGCAATTTAAATATTGAAAAATAATGGGCTTTTTGATTCAGATTTACAATCATTTCTGGTCATTAGTCTTATGAAAGTTTGGCAGATTATTGCAAATTAGTGATGATTAATAAATATCAAATACTGTGATATTGATTTTTTTTCATTAGATAAATGTAATTTATCTTCTAATAAAGATACAAACAATAAAAAATGTAAGATTTTAAAATATTTTTACTTTACATAATTTAAATTTAAAATATTTATAACAATTTAAAAAAACTCAAGTTACTTAAGAAATTCCAGTTCAAGAAATTCAAGTTCAAAAGTTTAAGAAATAGATGAATCTAATGTTAAATTAAAAGCAATTGATTTTTTTATAACTCAAGAAATTCAGGTTCTATAATTTAAAAAATTCAAGTTAAGAAATCTTATAATTCATCCAAAATTGTAACTTATAAACCACCTTGTTATCTGAATTCTCCAATGTTAGCCTATTATAGAAAATGTTAAAAACTATTATCTTTTGTTAATAATAATATTATTATTAAACTTCCTCTGATTACTTTCTCACTAAGTTGTAGTTTAAATATTAATTTAAAAATTTTCCCATAATTAATTTTTAAAACTATGATTTTATTGTAAAGTAAATAAAAACTTGTGTATTTTAAATATGAAGTGAATAAAAATTTGTGTATTACATTAAAAAGTGATTAAATAACATATGTCAAAAATATTTAGTATTTACATAAAACGTATCTGATAATGTTTTGTTAAGGATAATTGGCTATATTAAACCTATGTATCTAATTTAAAGCATAGGAGTAAGCTTTAACTACTTGATTAATGACTTTAGAAGCAAGATGTTAGCAGTTATTTCAATAGCAACTCAAAATATTTATATTATTTTATTTTTTATTTTAAATGATTCAAGAACTGCTATATAAATATTTTTCTTAATAAAATTTATGATAAAATTATATGCCTTTCCTCATAAAAGCAAAAAGGTATTTATCAATAAATAGAAAGGTAAAGAAAGTTGAAATTATTTTTTAAAAAAGATTTCTTAAAGAAAGAATAAGTTTCTTTTTATTAATTTTTTTTCAAAATAAACAAAATTTACTATTTAGTTTTTTTTCTTGAAGTTTCCTTGTCTGCAGCAACATGAACCAAATTAGGAATATTTGCAATAGTAATATCATTGTCTAAAAAGATACTACTGCACAAGGTGAACTTAATCCAAATTCCATCAATATCCAAATACAATTGGAGTCAAAGTCCAATAGTCCAAATTCTTTCAATTTGATTAAATTTCATGTAGTTAGACTTTAAATATTATTTTTTTAAAAAAAAAAAAATAGATTTTTGCATATTTTTGTGTTGATTATAATTCTGGGTAAAAACAATATCACTTCGGATTCAACAAAAATATTTTGTGCTATATACATATATAATCAAGTATTTAAGCTTCCCCAATATGCAGTAAACATTAAAGCAAGATTATGTTTGAATGAAGAACAGAAAAATTTCTTGACGGAAATCATATGTATAATCATTATTACAAATCTTATTGTTTTATTTGGAACTATGGTCTAAATGGTAATTAAAAAAACCCCTAAAAATGTGTGTATGGTTTTTGTATAGAAAAAACCATACACAACTGAAGAATGCTGCGGTCCGCAGAAATTTATAAAAAAAAAATACCAAAAAAAATATTCCTTTGCGACACTAAGCGAAATAATTAAATAAAGAATACCGAATAATTGCTGCGCCCCGAAGCAACAAGAATCACGTGACTATTCTTAATCATTGCACATTCTACAACAAATTTATTTTTTTTATCAAAAACAATATTAAAAAATTTCGACGAATCATTTGCTATGTATCTGTCAAACAATCCAGTACGAACCCACAACTTTTTTTGCTTATTTAATAAATTTTTTTTTATTTATTTTCTTACAAATCTACCATAACTTTTCGGACTGGGCACCAGATACTCCAACTGTGGATAACGCGAAATGGTCTATATTTCTTCTTTAGCTTTGCTTAAGGCAGGAAATCAAATCAGTTGTCATAAAAATTTCTGGTTTTTGCGTGGTTATTACTGGGTTAGAAAATACTATTCATCACGCTAATAATTTCATTTTTAGTATTTGTTATTTGATAGATGTTAAAACACGGTTAGTTTTATTTAATTTTTCCAAGTATTATTCAACATCAATTTATATAAATTATTGATAGGACGTGCCAAAGTACCTATGGAAGTTATGGATTTGATGCTAGGTGAATTAGTGTACGTGTAATTGATGTATTTGCTACGCCTCAAAGTGGTACAGGCGTTTCCGTAGAAGCGGTCGATCCCAAAATGTTGGATATGTTGAAGCAAACTGGACGGTATGAATTGAAGTCTTTTGTGTATGAGATTATTGAGAATCATGTCTGATTTCGATTAATGAATTTTATAGACCCGAAATGGTGGTTGGCTGGTATCACTCTCACCCTGGATTTGGATGTT
>CAJVPP010002591.1:0-14234 GCA_910592005.1 Funneliformis mosseae
GATACAGAATTTTAAAAAACGTATACAAAACTTATTTATAATAATGAAAAAACGTATGCAAATTTTTTATAGGGTATTATTACAAATGAATATTTGTACCAAGATTTGCAATCTAAACTTGAGATAAATAATTCTCATATTTTTGACAATATAATTTTAATCTTTTGAGATTAATTATTTATTTATTTTAAATTATAGGTTTCACTTAATACTATTATAGTTGCTAAATGATATGCTCGTATAAATAGTTCTGAATATTTACAATTAAAATACCTAAAATCTTATATAAAAGAATTATACTTGAGATACAAATATAGTTCGATTTGTTTTTTTTTAGACAAAGTAAATATTAGCAAAAACTCATACAAAGTTGACTCTAAAACTAATCTTCCAATTTTATATCTACAAGATAATAAATAAGCTTTATAAAAAAAATTTCAGAAATATATTCAAATAACATTAAAAAAACTAGTTTTATGAAAAGACTTTAAGATAGGCCTTATAGATATCATAAGGATTTAGGAGGCTTATGTAATATCTGTTCTAAATATTTTTATAATATATTTGAAGAATTAGCAAATTTAATTAGAAATTATGTAAAAAGATAATATAAATCAAGTATGTAATATATTTTTAATGCAAATATTTGTAGCTTTTATAAAGAATTATTTTCTAATTTTATTATAATAAATAAAAAAAGATTTTACATGAAATAAAATTAGTAAAACGATACTTGAAGAGGGATTATAAGTGTAAGTTTACTGTAAATCAACAAGAAAAAATCAGTTATGATAATTGCATTAACCATTGTTTGCCATATGCTTTTGAAATTTGTACTGATACACATATAGGCTGATGTGAAAATTATGCAAAATTTTATAATTTTTCAAAAATCTTTTTACATAAATAGAGCCTACTAAACTTGAATTATTAGATAATCTTCGACAAAAACTTATTTTTTATATAGTTCATCAGACAAGAAAACACTATTTAAATGTACAAGTTCATACAAATCTTTTACAATTAAATTATAAAGAAGCGGTATTGATTGTGGATTACAAAATGTGAATTCTTTCAAAAATTGCTCATAAAATAAAGCAAGATTATTTTAAAAAATGCGAGTAAATATTGCATATGATTCTTATATACACAAAACAATAAGATCAAACATATCTCAATGTATCAGCTCACAACTATTAGTCATTAGATACAAAACAGAATGCCTGATTTATAACTTTTTTATTACATACTGTTTTTGATACCTTACTAAATAAGCCTAAATAGATCATTATTATTTCAGATAATGATTCACATTATCACAATTTTAAATTGATGATCATTTTATTATATTGAAAAGAATGGTACAATATTTATGTCAAGAACTGGATTTTTTTTAGAATCAAGAAAAGTGAAAACTGTCATAAATTCCTACCATGCTCAAATTCTGAATTTTATTATTATATAATATGTTAAATATCTTGATTTTATTATTATGTATATTTGCTATAATAATTTTCTATATATAATATAACAAATAATTACAATTTATTTAAAGATAGCTCATTCTATCAAATACTATATAAGGTTAGGATGTAATATTACTTAGAGTCTGAATGAGTCGAGTCGAGTCGAGTTTAAAGACTAACTCTATTCGACTCATTTTTTTCGAGTCAAGTCGAGTCAAATCTATTTATAAAATCTTTCAATTTGATTGATTTGAGTTATATAAATTTTAAACTCGACTCAATTTGATTCGACTCAATTTTAACTCGATTCGATTTTGAAAAAAAAAATAATAATAAAAAAAATAAAAAGAACGATTCAGATCATCATTCTTCTTAAACGATTTTTTTTATCGTTCAAGTCGAACGATTCGGGTCATCATTCTTCTTGAATGATTTTTTATCATTCAAGTCGAACGATTCAGGTCATCGTTCTTCTTGAATGATTTTTTTTATCGTTCAAGTTGAACGATTCCTTATCGTTCTTCTTGAATGATTTTTTTATCGTTCAAGTTGAACGATTCCTTATCGTTCTTCTTGAATGATTTTTTTATCGTTCAAGGCAAACGATTCTTTATCGTTCTTCTTGACCGATTTTTTTATCGTTCAAGTCAAATGATTCCTTATCGTTCTTCTTGAACGATTTTTTTATCGTTTAACTCGAGTCAACTCGAGTCAACTCGAATCAAGTCGAGTTTAAATCGAATCGAGTTAAATATTTAACTCGACTCGAATTTGGCTTGACTCGCAAATCATCGAGTCAAAAAAAACACCAACTCGACTTGATTTGAACTCGACTCGGCTTATCTGACTCGTGAGTTAACTCGACTCGTCCGAAACTCTAAAAAAGAGTATAATCTTATTAAGAAATACTAAAATTTTAAACATATAATTATATGAAAAGAATCATTTTTTTATGTGAAAATTCTGTATATGCTTTTAATAAATATCAAGATAATTAAATAGATTATATAGATATGATAAATATACCTAAATTAATGATATTAATATGTAAAGTAATTATAGATATTTTCTAAGAAGAGCTTTATAAAAAGGGTCAAATAAAATTAGCATTAGTTATATATTACATATTATAATGCAAGTAAAATTAAAATTATATAATAAAATAAATATAATAAAAAAAATGTATTTAAAAAAATGTAATAAAAAAATGTAATAAAAAAAGAAATTTTTATTATAAAAAATAAAATAAATAAAATATTTACCTTTTTTTAACCAGAAATTTTTACTTATATTAAGTAAATATTTGATTTAGTTCCATTTAAAAAAAAGTTCTGTTTTATCTGCATTATAAATATCTTTCTTATTATATTTAGCTAAAAGAACATATAAATATATGTTCTTCTAGAAGAGTCTTAAGCAGAGCATTATTAGCTTCTCCTAAAAAATTAACCCTTAAAGACCATTTTGTAATTTGAATCTATATATTCAACCATTAGCACATTTTAACTGATTTTCAATATTTAATGTTTTAGCAAATTTTAAACTTTTTTATTATAATATCAAGTCAGTTAAAAAAATTCTATTAGCTATTACTTATAAAGTTCAAATTTGCATAGCATTATTAAGTTTTAGAAATTGAATAGAACAATAGTAAAAAATATGTGAAGTTTGTGAAATAGATAAAACTGCAAGTCATTTTTTATAACTTTTTCAAATTTTATTAATAGTTTTATCAATATTCAAATTTTCATATTTTATTATAAAATAATGTAACTTCACCTTGATTTATATAGGAATTTGTTACTATATATTCATATATTTCTTTTTTAATATCAATACTAATGGCAGTATAAGTTTTCTTTTGTTCTAAACAGATATGTAATATTTTTAATATAAATAAAATTGCAAGTATTGTACAAACTATACAAATATTATGTAATTATACATATTTTTATAGATCATTAAATTTAATGCTATCATGTGATATATATAATTATATAAAAAGTAAAATTCTTATTGTGATTATATAAGGGATAAATTTTATATATTTATTATAATATTAGGTCTTATAAATAGTATAATTATATTTTATAATATGCCTGCAATTATAAAAAAGATATTTCTATTTAAAAAGATCAGAATTAAATAAAGTGTGACTAAAATGAGAGAATGATTATATAGAAGATGACTATAGAAGAAAATATCTGTATATGATAAATTTTCTAGTTTTAAATAAGTAGTTTGATTTTTGATAATCATTAAAGTATATAAATAATAAGTTAATAAAATTATGTATTTTAGCAATTAAGTTTTTTTATGTCTAAGACTAAGTCTATTATATAAAAATATATAAATGCTATAATAATATTATATAATTGATCTTTCATATTAGTTTATTAGATAAGGCTTTAACATTTTGATATTTTCTGTTTAAATAACTTTTATTTGCTTTTAGTCTTTTTTAATAATAAGAATAGAAAATGATTTGTTATTTTTAATTATTTTGTTAATATGCATAAAATAGTTAATTGTAGAAAAAGGAGTTTCAGTTTAAGTTAAAATAGGAGAAAAAAAGTTGTGTTATTTATATTTATTTTAATAAATGCAATATTATTTAAAATTTAAATATTTTTAATTTGTTATTTATTTATATAATCTTTTTAAAAGTTTACTTTTGATAATATTATGCAAGTTATTTGGATTTTATTCTAAATTTTTAAAAATAATTTGTTTTTTATTGATATTTTTGCTATTATTTATGATAATATCTTTTTTAATAATTATCTAGTTATTCATTGATATTATTTATTTAAGTTCTTTATTTTTATTAAAAGTTTGAGAAGTTAAAAGTTTATTTTATTTGCTCTTGTTATTGACATAATTATAATTGAATAATTATTGAAAAAAATTATTAAATTCTAATCATTAAATTTTGATTAATAAATTATATGATAATAATTTTTTAAATAATTATGATACTGTATTCTTCTGAAAATAAGCACCTTTTAAAATAAGTACTCATTTTATATAGGATTCATAAATTAGTATTTCTTTATAATCAAGCTTTTTACTATAAATATATAATTACATAATTATAATTTTATTAAATTTTTATAGCAATAAATGTTTATATTAATAAACTATTATTAAAGTATAATACAGTCAACTTTTGTTATAATGAACTCTATATCCTAGACCTCAACTTTGCTATAAAGCTATAGTGAAGATTTTAAGAGATTTGATTGGTCAATTCACTATAACAAGAGTATTTTTATTATATTTGTTTAAAAAATTCATTATATCAAGAGTTCACTATATCAAGAGTTGACTGTATATATAAATATAAACTATAACAAAAATTAAAAAAAATTTATATAATATTATTTTTGTCAATGATTTTATCATTATCATTGATTTTATCATCATCATTAATTTTGTTATCCTCGTTAATATTATTGTTATTATCAATATCATTAATATTATTAATATTATCATTATCATTAATATCATAATTAAAATCAATATAATAATTAATATTATAATTATTATTATCATTGATGCTGTTGTTAAAAACCTTTAAACTTAAGTCTAAATCATTAGAAATTTTACATTTTTTAAAGGACTCAAAAATAACTTCTATAATAATATCTTTTTAAATATATTTAATCTATAAATATACATTACTAAAGCTGATGTAGCGAAGATTTTTTACAGCAGTTTTGCTTACTTTACCATTCGCTATTTATACATATTATTTTTTACAAAGATTATCTTTGAATTACTTATTTATTAAGATGTTGGGTGATTGATATATGCTAGTCAATCTACTTAAAATTATAACAAGATAGATGTCACTTTCTTAAAACTTTTCTTTAATCAACTTTTCTAAGTAATCTCTGAAAAAATTGAACACAAGCATTAATGATTCCCTAAATTTTATTTTAATCTGTAAATTATTAAGATAATCAATGTAACTTATTATCAAATTTCTATCTAACTAGCTATTATTTTAAAACCAAATGATAACTTTAGAAGTAATTATTTTTACATAATATTTGTTTATCTTTAAAAATGCATATTGAGAAAAATTTTGAATTTATTTAAAGTAAAATAATGAAATAAATTGTCAACTTATAAGAAATGATTGGATGGAAAAGAAAATGGAAAGGAAAAAATAGTAAGAAAAATGAAAAGAAAAAAAGTTAAAATTGGAAAAAAAAGAAAATAAAAAATAAAAAGAAGAAAAAATTAAACAATACTTATAGTAATCATATGAATGACAATAAATCAATTTTTCTCATTTTTAGTTATACAGTGATATTATATGAAATCAATCTTACTATGTTACAAAGATTGACGAATGATCAACATTATTAATATCATTAGCATTTTTAACTTAGTTAATATTTTTATTTTATTTATTTTATTCATATATTTTATTATCATTATCTATTATATTTTTTTTTTTTTACGATGTGGCACTGCCAGTAACTTTATTAAATTTATATATTAAGAGATACAAAGTAAATCGAAAATAAATCTATGCTAAGTACTAGCATTATCTATTATATTATTATTATTTTTAAATTATAATTTATCTTTTATATTTATCTTATTATTATAAAATAGTTTAGCATTAAATAGTAATTTCTTATAATTATATTTTTGTATAAATAGAATAGAAACTTGTCCTTGCAAAAGAGCAGAAATAATAGTGTAAACTCAATAGTTCAAGTTTAAGACTTAGAATTTAAGGTTAAGGATTGCTAAGGATACAAATCTTTACAATAAAAGAATCTTTTTCTAAAACTACACATATTAAAAATTCTTTAACGTATCAATTATATTTATTGTATTTACAAATTGTTAAAGTTATTTATTTGTCTAAAGTATAAACTTAAGATTGATTGTGATAGGACTTATTCTACAGTAACTTAGTAGTTTCTTACATGTTACTCCCTGTTATTAAGTTATAATTACCCTAAGTTTGACAGGCTGAGCGTAAGGTTAACAACAGATATAAACTGTCTTTTTTTCTTTTTGATTAACTATATAAATACTAACTATGTTAAACTATACTGACATTTTATCTATGTTAAAAATGTTTTTAATTCAAAATATTTTTTGATTCTTAAGTTAATAACAAAATTATAAAAATTTTTTAACAAATCTCAAATTTTGTCAGAAAATTTTTAGGATATTCTAATTTGTTTATAAAGTGTAAACTTATACCTTTTTATAAAGCTAAGAATTTAATGCTAAGACATTTTAAATTCTTTCATTAAATCATCATAAAGAATCAACAGTACTGATTCTTTAAAATTTCAATTATTCTATTTCATAGTAATTGTAAACCTTATTTTTTATTCTATTATCTATATATATATAGCTTTTCTTCTACTTCTAAAAAAAGCTTTTTAGTCAGAATTAATATGCTTACTTATTTCATTTACTTTAGCTATTTAGCAAATACTAATATTTACCTAACATCTTACTATAGTTATTTAAGATTAAAGTGTCTATTAACTTTAATTTGATCATATTTCTTTGCATAATTAACTACTTCTTTTTTTGTTTAATAAAGTATGAATTTTGTATATGTTTAACAATTCATGATATAATTTTTAGAAATAAAATATGAAATTTGATCATTGCAAATTTTGAAAAAATTTTCAGTCTTTTTGGTTATATTACTTTTAAACTATTTAAAAATAAGCACCTTATAGTAAAAAAATAATGCTTATTTTTAGAAGAATATAATATTTTAAATTATAAAATCATGTAATATAATAATTTTAACTTTTGCTATTTAAATTCAAAATAATTTTGATTATTTTGACTATTTTAATTTCAGTTTTATGTATAATATTTATTATTATATAAAAATAAATATTTAATAGATTCAGATTATTATTCTTCTTTTAATAAAAGTATTTCTCAGTAATATTAAATTTCAATAATATATTAAACTTATTTGAAAATAACTAATTATTTTATTGAAGATAAATAAATAAGTATCATCATTTTTTTTAATTTAAATTAATTATATTAATATTATACATAATAGATAAACTATTAATTGAAATTATATAATATTAATAACAAATTACAAAATTCAGAATAAAAACAATGTATATAATAAGAAATGTAAATATATTATAAGATACAAGTAAATTACATAATACAAAACAAAATTAAATTATATAATAATAGATAAATAATTAACTGAGATTACAAAATATAATATAAGGTTATGTAATTTCTGGTAAAGTTATGGTAAAAATAATGTGAAATAAACTCTATAACTGAATCAATCTATTACCTTTTAGCTAATCTGCAAAAACCTCTCTAATTATAAGGTATATGATTACCTTGTAAGTTTATATGTAATATAAAATGATTAGTTAAGATTGACATCTATAAAAAAATATGTTATATTCTATAAAAATTAATTTGTTTACTTAACTATTTCTAATATGAATTAATAAATTAAAAATTATATAGTTTGATGAGAAATTACTGGTCTCTCCTTTCTTGATATGATTGAAAAAAAATTATGTGGTTATAGATTAAAGGTAGACTAGTAACACTCTAATAAAAAAGGTCAAGCTCTTAAAAATAATATAAAGTACCCTTTCTTCTTGTATAAGATCCAGAAAAATTTGAAAGAGGTGTTAGCAAAATATGAAATTGAAGTAATATTTCACAAAACTGAATTAGGATTTGCTGGAAAAATGTATGAACCTTTCTCTGATTTTCAGTCAAATTTTTTGCAGAATATTAGATTGAATAACAGATATACCATAGTTTATACTAAGTAAGTTCTTTCCGCTACTTGTTAACTTACCTTTATATATTACAAATATATAATATTATTGTTTTATGAAAAGAAACTCACAAAATCAATAATAAGAATGAAGTTTTATTATATTGACTTAAGGATATATAACTAATATAAGAACTATTATTAAAAGTAATAAAGCAATTTACTGTAAATAAATTTCAGTAATTCTTCATATGTGTATTCATATTGCCAAAGTTATTAGAAAAAATATATCATTAAACTTGCAGTTTAAAGTTATTAATGAGAAAAGTACAGATCACATAGATTACAAAAATGCTTAAGGAGCTAATTTGTATTATAGAAGACAAATAATATTAAATTACTATTAAGTTCACTCAGATTAATATGAAATATTTTGCTTTAGTAATATATGTTTAGTTTTAAGTTTTATTTGCTAACTGATTTTTATATTATACAATGCGAAAGTACTTTTCAAACTAATAAGAAAAAATGAAAGTGAGTGATGCTTTCAAGAAAATATAATTATCTCTTTGAAATTGTGACTATAACTACAGAATAGTATTTTTTTCTTTATATCTCAAACAGAATTTCTTATACAAGTAAAAATTCACTTAATATCTAATAAGTTTAGAGAAAGAAAAGAATTTGTATAAAATATGAATAGGTAATAAAGTTTATTGAAGAATAGGGTGGATGTTGAGAAGGAGCCAGTAATAAAAAAACAACAGGTTCAGAGTTATTTCAAAAAAAAGCAGTAATTGTGTATATAGTATAAGCATCATATATCATAGCATTGACCTGATATATTTTTATCTTGTATTAATAAGCTTATTACATAATATTGAATAATTTTTCATATATTAAATATCATCTATCATATCATTTGAGCTTGAAGTTGAGAGAAAGCTAGGCTTGAAGCATCGAGATAGAGCTATGCTGAGCTTGAGATCAGAATTTTAAAACTAGATTAGGATCAGGTAAAAAGTACTAATTGGTATAAGGATGTTAAAAAACTCAAAAACATCATTAATCTGATCAGCAGAAAAGATGCATTTGTCTAGATAATAAAAATTTTCTTTTGAAGTATGGGTATGATTAAAAATTGAAAATTGTTATCCCAAAAAGAATACAAAAAATTAAAGAGTTTGTTGATAAAGCATTCAAAGTTTTGATCTTCTATAATCAATCAACTTATATACATGTAATTTATATATTTAATTTTTTTGTATATTATAAGTTCAAAATAATGGTTATGATCTAATAATCATGTATATTAGTTTGTTTATCATGTAATACAATTACAAGCTGAATTATATAATTTATTTATTACATTAATAAAAAGTTTATTTGAAAAAGCTATATATTATATCAATGATGAATAAAAAAAGTAAGACCTAAATTTTCACTTGAAAAATAGATTATTTAGTTGTTAAAATCTTCAATTAAGAATGACGAAAAAGGAAATAGTTCAATAGCCCTTGTCAAATAAATCACATCTTTTATGAATTTGAATTTGATAAATAAATGTGCAATAATATTAATTCTCTTTTAAGAAATATTATTTTACATAGTCTGTGCGAGTAGAAGAGATATAGATAAAAGAAAATTTATAGATATTGGTGAGAAATCAGATAGAGAAAGAGTATGGTAGTAAGATTCTCGTAGTTAACAATATATGTAAAAATAAGTCAGTTGTAGAAATTTATAAGAAAACCTAAGAGAATAAAGAAATAACTTAATGCTGTAAGATGTGTATTAATTGCTATTTATTTTATTATATTGTATTCTTTCAGAAAAATAAAATTTTATCTGCATCAGAACATTAGATTTTTATAATATATAACATTGCAAAGTTATAAAAAAATATATTATTATGTTTTAAATTATAGTTAAAAATTATAAATTTGTTCTATTAATTATTGTAACCTTGATCTTTTTTCTCACTTTTATAGAAATATTTTTAATCTTATCATATAGATTATTTTTATCATCAAATAGTCTTTTTTTGTGAATGTTAGTTGCTATCACTTCTCCTATTTCTCTAATTATTCTTAATTTATATATTTCTGCAGTATTAGCATCTAATTATTCATTATCTATGCAATAAATGTAAGATTATATAGTAATAATTATATAATAAAAAGTCATCAACTCATACCTGCAGAAAATTCAGCACAGGTTGAAAATATATACCTGTAAAAGTCTTTAAAATTATCACAATTTATTATAAAATAATTATCTTTTAAATCTTTCGAATACTTTATTGTCTTAGGTCTATTAGTGCAGTTTAAAAAAACTTATCGCTTAATACTAATATATAAATTTTGCAATATTTTAAAACCTTTATCAGCTTTTTCATACTTATTTTCTACCATATTCTTAGATAAAGTTTAGGCTTGTTCAGCTATAGAATTTGAAGATTTAACCTAAATAGCAATAAGATAATTATCTAAAAAAAAAAATATCTATAAGGCATCTTCACTATTCTTAAATACTATACCAAATGATAAGTGCACATGTTGCATTATGTTAGAATATTAATGTTCAAGTTTTATATAATATTTTTCTACAGTTGGAAGCTGAAATTTATGATATAATAAAGTTCCTTGAGCATTATAATATGCATCTCTGAAGAGTTCTTATAATGTTACCATTTTATATAACTCTTTAAGAAGTTGAAAATATAGGATCCAAAATTATATATTAAAGTCTTCAAAATCCTGCTATAAGACCTGAGATTCCTGATCAATCTCCATATCCCAAAATTTATCTACTTTGAATTTTGCAAGTAAGGTTAATATCAACACCTAAATATATGACATGCGGACATAAAATATATCAAGATTATCAGGTATCATTTTCAAATTAATAATACTTTTTGATAAGAGATTAATATAAGATTTGTTAACACTATTAATAAAAAAAATTGTCTCTCTTAAATACGAGAATGTTAAGGATAACACAATATTGAGAAATTGGACAATTTTGGACAATTTTTGACAGGTTATAGACAGGTTATGAATACATTTTTTTATGTTCAAAACCTTGTCCAAAATATTTAAAATTAAAAAATATATTCAAAACCCAACACTAGATAGCATGTATAACTACTGGTTTTATAATGATTATAACTTCTTCAAACAGATATTTTTTCATAAGATATTAGTTGATAAGTTATATAATAAACTTATAATTTACTTTATGTGTATTTTTACCAATTACAGTTAATAATACTCTAAAAAAATTTTTTAAAGCTCAGAATTGTTCACTAATATTACTAATATAGTGATAGAAAGTTTTATTATAATTGATATAATCTGTCAGTCTTGTTTGAACTTGTATCATATATAAGAAAATATTCTTTATCTCTCTATCTAAAAGAAAACAGAGTAGTAGATATAAAAGATTATATGTTGATTCTTTAATCATTTTCTTAAGAGGAGCTTGAATAGTTTCAGCTAAGATTGGTACATAGAATCTTTTTCCTTGACTGCAACTTAATGACCAAATAGAACGTACTATTTCTTGAATCAGATTTAAATTACCTTTGCTAATACTATACTATGAAGACAATTTAGCTCATTGATGTCAAGAATGATAATATTAATATTACTATTAATATCTCTAATAATAATATCAAGTGTGTTCATAATTTTGAATTTATGCTAATTATCATTACACATCAAAGAAAAATGATAAAAACTTATTATCACACTAAAAATAAAGTATTCATAAAGTATTTACAGTGCAATTGATACAATTCCAGTAAAGATCTCATTCTCTAATATATTAATATCACTATTAAATATAATATTGATAAATAACACTTTTTTATTATCAAATTATTCTAAAAGTTCTTTATCCTCTACATTGTAATTTATGTAATTTTGAACATAGTCTTCTATTTAAATTAGAAGTTCTTGAAGAAATTGATTTTTTCCTGTATCTGATCTATTAGTAAGGATGGAAATATAATATTCTTATTTATCGTAGATTTTGTTCTTGCTAAATCTAAACCTCTGACGAATTCCATTTTACAATTGATTACCATTAAGTAATATTTTAAATGTTTTATTTTATCCTTATAAAGGAAATTCAGTACTAAAGAAATTTATAAGCTAGTATAAAGTTAGTACATAATCTGAAAATTAAAGAAAACAAGTATAAGATAAATATACTGTAAGCTTTTGAATCTCATTAGGTTGTTTTAATTCTTTTATCCAGTTGTAAATTAAATCAATGTTATTCCAATCAATCGTTTCTATGTGTTCAATAGTGATAAGTTAGAATATAAAAACTAAGATAACACAAGCTATTTAACTAGATACCATACCTTGTGTGATGCCTTTTTAGGAAGGATCTGCTTTAACGCGAAAAAAAAAAGATCAGACTAAACTTGATAGTTTTATTATTGCAAGTTTCTTGTTTAAAAGGTAAAACATTAGGAGATACTTATCAGTAGTGTGTGCTTGTATGATGATGTTACTTTTATTAGCTGCATTTTTATTCAAAAAATAATTTAAAATAAGTTTGATAGGCACTAACTCTTCACCTTTATTTTTAATTTATTTCTCAGTAATAATATTCTTAAGATTATCATTAATAGAAATCTTTCAAAGGTTCAAAGTATCAGGATCATTGATTTTTAACATTCCTTTTTTTCCAAATAAGAAACTTAGATCTTTAATTTTAAGATCATTAAAGTTGACTTCATTTTTATTAATATCATTTTTATCATAAATGGAAATTGTAAAAGAATCAGAAAGAGTAGTCATTCCTAGGAATATACAATTTAATGACACTTTCATTTTGGGGATAATTTTTTAAAGCAATAGAATGAATTTTTAGTAAAAGTATTTTTTAGAGAAAAAAGTTTTGAGGAAACTTGAAATTTGAGGATATGTATATCCTTTATACCTTTTTGAATACATTGTGAAATAAACTTTTTGTGACTTTTTTTATGGCTTTTTTGTGACATAATACAGTAAAAAATTAAAAAGCATAATTTATTTCATATACGAAAAAATGATTAATACAATTTATTAATACTCTCGATTCTCTGATGAATTCTTAGAGTATTTATTAAAAAATTGATAATGTTACGTTAGGGTGTTCCAAATCAAAACTTTGTTAAGTATCATATAAAAATTTACTATTAAAGATTTTTTTAACGATCATTTAATTTCTGCCAGTTATATCGGTTAAATGGATCAATTGGACTTTTTTGTCAAATATTTTAAAAATTGTAATACATAATGAAGTTTTTGACTTTTAGTTTTTTACAGTAATAAAGACAATTATTTTTTTAGAAAAAAAATTTTCAAATAATTGATCCGCTTTTCTAACTCTTTTTGCATCATCTAGAATTATATTATTCTTCAAATTTAAGTTACACAATATAGTTGATTTTTTCTTTGCTCCCAGACCTTTTAATACTGGATTTGTTAATATTTTCAAATGAATTAGAACCAATATAAGCATTGTTTAGTTTTAGTTCATCCATCTCATTTAAGATTTCATTAATTTTTGTGATTTGTCATTTTTATTTGCTTCTAATTTTTGAGCTTGTATTTCACGAGCTTTTTTTAATAGATGGACATGGCTTGAAATTCTTTCCATTAAATAATCCGAAATCTGTAAAATTCAATTTCACATAATTTTAGTAGCTTTTATGTAGTAATAAAATTCAAATGCATACATAGCGACCTTAGGAACAATGTAACACTTTGTTTTTTTGAAGAAGTTTAAAAAAGCGAAACTTTTCCTATAGAGGAATTGTTCAGAAATAGTTATTTTGTTATATTTGAAATATGAATAGCTTTTTTAAAAAAAAGCAGCTAGTTGCATGAAAGAGACGGTTATTTAGAATACTTTCGCGAAATCTAAAAAGAAATTAATAAGAAGAAGTCAAAGAAATTGAAGTTTAAAAATGTATTAGTTTTAATAGGAAATTTATTATAAGC
>CAJVPP010002592.1:0-14228 GCA_910592005.1 Funneliformis mosseae
ATTCTCATTGCGACAAGGAGAAGCAGATTGATCTATGTTTAAATTCTCATTGCGGCAAGGAGAAGAAGACTGATCTATGTTGAAATTCTCATTGCGGCGAAGAGATGCAGATTGATCTATGTTTAAATTCTCATTGCGACGAGGAAAAGCAGATTGATCTATGTTTAAATTCTCATTACGACAAGGAGAAGCAGATTGTTCTATGTTTAAATTCTCATTGCGACAAGGAGAAGCAGATTGATCTATGTTTAAATTCTCATTGCGGCAAGGAGAAGAAGACTGATCTAGTTTGAGATTCTCATTGCGGCGAAGAGATGCAGATTGATCTTTGTTGAAATTCTCATTGCGACGATATGAAGCAGATTGATCTTTGTTGAAATTCTCATTGTGGCGAAAAGAAGCTGATTGATCAATGTTGAAATTATCATTGCAGCGAGGAGAAGCAGACTGATCTTTGTTGAAATTCCCATTGCGGCGAGAAGTAGCAGATTGATCATTGTTGAAACATTCCTTACGATGAGAAACAGATTGATCATTTTTTAAATTTTCATTACGAGCAGGAGCAGATTGTTCATTGCCGAAAGGTCGTGGAGGAACGGATTTGTCACTATGGAAAGATTCCTTATGACGAGGAGCAAATTGACCACAAGTGAAATTTTCATTCCGATGAGGAATAAATTGTTCATTTTTGAAATTATTACCGCGAGGAGAAAAAGATTGATCACTGTCGAACTTTTCATGATGACGGGAATATTGGAAATTTTCATTACGGTGAGATGCAGAATAATTATTTTTGAAACTTTCACTACGACGAAAAGTCGATGAATCA
The DNA here is from genome assembly GCA_910592005.1 of Funneliformis mosseae. Classification (NCBI taxonomy): domain Eukaryota; kingdom Fungi; phylum Glomeromycota; class Glomeromycetes; order Glomerales; family Glomeraceae; genus Funneliformis; species Funneliformis mosseae. Next base: position 830 of record CAJVPP010002592.1, read on the forward strand.
TTGTTAAAACGACGAGGATCATTGTTGAAATGACGTGGATCATTGTTGAAACGTCGATGAACAGATGGATGATTGTTGAAACGACGAGGAAAAGATGGATCATTGTTGAAATTTTTGAAATTTTCATTACGTCGAGGATTCGATGAATCATTGTTGAAACTTTCATTACGGCAGGATTTATCATATTTGACATTTTCATTACGGTGAGATGCAGATTGATCATTGTTAAACTTCTCATGACGATGAGAATTGTTGAAATTTTCATTACAGTGGGAATGAGTAGATTGGTCATTGTTGAAAGAATCTTTACGAAGGGATTGATCAACATTGGAATGGTGATGAGAAGATTGATCTACGTTGGAAGGTTCATTACGACGAGAAGATTTATAACTGTTGTAAGGTTCTTTGTGTCGAGGAACAGCTTGATCATTGTTGAATTCACTACGAGGAACATTATTATTACGAAGGTAATTATTGACAAAAGTATAGCTATGATGACCTTCTCTGGACAAGCGACGAGTTGAAAGTTGGTCATATCTATTTCGTTGATGAGAAATTTGTTCGTGTCCTTCATTGCTTTGATATGGAACACCAACAGTATTCTTGTTATTCTTGTTATTTCCAGACATTTAATATTCAGTTGAGATAGGTAAAGAGAAAGAGAAATATATAAAAAAGGAAAAGAAAATGAAAGAGAAGAAAGAAGAGAATGAATAAAATGAAAAAAAAAAAGAAGCTTCTAATGAAGCGGAAGTTAAGTAAATAAAAGTGATTTTTTCGTGAAAATATATTAATTATGAGAAAGTGTGAGTATAAGAATTTTAAGAATTTTTTAAATTTTCCAGTATATTAGGGATGAAGTAACAGAAGTTTTGACGAATTCTTTTTTTGAAAATAAGAAACGGCTGTGTTGTTTCGATAGTGTGGTAAATCTTTTTTTTTTTTTTCAATTGGATTACACAAAGATAAAACATATATTATAAATGCCAATCAGTGTAATAAACTTAAAAAAATAAATTTAAACAAAAAAGTATATAGATCTTGAGTTCGGTCAACTTATTATTTTTCGATTCTTTTGATCATAAGTTGAGAGGATTTATTTCTATTTTTGGAAAGAAAAAAAAGATCATGATTTACATGATTAAGGGAATAATTTTGATCCGATATAACAATGCAAATAATGCAAATTATTTAGTCAGGATTGAAAAATCTTAACAAGTTGGTTTAACTTACTTGTGTTATTGGGGCGCAAAACAAGTTTAAAGCGAACAGATTCAGAGCCATCAGATTTAACGAAAGCATTCATTACCAATCGATTAAACTTGTTGTACTTTTGTGATTCAACTTTTCTGGGGGAAAAGAAATTTCCCCTTTTTTTTTAAGTTTTGTTGGTGTGTCACAAACTTTGATATAATAATGGAAATTATTCCAACGACTGCAGAATTTTAGCATGACACGTGCTATTCATTGTTTTGGACTTTTTTGGTAATTCATGGTGTAAAATATTAGACCTTCACGTGATAACATATAATCGGATAAATCACTTTTGGAAATGTTTAAAAATTTCTATAATTTCTCTACCATAAGTATTTTATTTAAAGAACATCAAAAAAAAAAGATCTTTTAAATTGCTTCGATTAAACATGGAACTTAATAGTAGAAAAAAATCTACTGCGAACATTATTATAAAATGATTTGTCATTTAAACAAATTATTCAACCAATAGTAAAAAAAAAAAAAAAAAAAAAAAAAAATGAAGAAATTGTTTACAGTGATTTATATTATTTTAAGAGAAGAGGAAAAAAAAAAAAAAAAATAAAATGTAAAGGGTAAACTTTTGAAGTAAAAAATAAAAATAATAAAAAAGAAATAATACAAGAAAATAAAACATAAAAAAAATATATATATATATATTATTATTTTTTTTTTTTTGGTAATGAATTGTCTGATAAAATTTGAGAAACGAATTACACATTCTCTTCAGGAGTGGTGCGCACAACTGTTTCCATCCTTCTAACTCTTATAAAATCTGATACACTTCGAATAACAATGAACCAACCCAAAAACATAAGAATATAACTAATTATCATCATCATCATCATCGTCATCGTGAATAACATTTAATTAGAAATTATTTTAAAAGGAAAAAAAAAAAAGTATACAAGTTTCAATAAATATAACAAACCTTAACCATGCATTACGAGCCATCATCTCTTTATCATTTATATCATCATCATAATAATAAGTGCCATCATCTTGTAATGTTCTGCCACGAAGGTAGAAACCATATTGTACCAATGTAATACCTAAACCGGCTCGGGATCCGTTCTTTTTTGTTATTTTAAAAAAAAAAATAAAAAAAAAAAATATTAAAATAAAAATATTAATAATAAAACATCAGAAATCAATAAAAAAATTTTTACCTTGGCTGCATGACTGGTATGTAAAAGATAAGTAAGCAAGAACCCAACGAATTGGAAGCTCATGGAAACTAAAAAAATTTAAATTTTAAATTTTATTAACAAATTCACATAATTGACATTTATAAATTAGTGCTCATATTTACCAAGCATATTCCAAATGAAACTGAAAAAATTCCCTACTGGTAAACCTTCAACAAGAATCTCATCACCACTTAACCCTGGTGCAATGATAGTCGTTTCCCAATAAGGTGGCGCTGCATCAGCGGCGGCTGCCTCGTATGGCTAATAATAAAGCAAAAAAAAAAAAAAAATTTTAAAATCATTGAATGAACTTTTATTAAAAAGTACAACTTAACTTACCGGTGGATTTTCTTCTTCTTTATCGGCTTCTGTATCGGGTTTTGCGGATAAGTTTGAAAATACACCATCAGTTACTACAGGTAAAGCAGCTGGTTGTGTAGCATTTGGTTTTCTCTTTATCTTGTTCAGTATAGACAATCTAGATCCTCCATCATTGGTTTCATGATTTTCATCATCATCAGACGTTGTTTCATTAACACTTTCGGTTACCATTGGTGTAGACTCTGTTTCTATTATCTCATTATCAACATTATTATTTGTAGAGGGAACGGGACTTGGAGAACGGGAGGTGGAAGCTTCAGCCGCCAAAGGAGGAACCTGAAGTTCAACGACTTGAGTGTCTTCTTCGGCGTTAGGTACCTAAAAATTTGAAAAAGTTAATCTTGTAATCAGGTAACGTAAATATATGTTTTCCTTCATTTAAAAGCTCATATGAACTTACTCGTGAATATTTACTCATTTTTTTGTTATTATGTTATTATACTGGCTTAATAGTAATTACTTCTTATGTATTGAGTATTGTTAATTTATTTAAAAAGATAAAACGAAGTAATTTTAAATTAAAAAGTTAAGTTCCTTTTTGTTAAAGTTGACTTTTTGGAGGGGGAAAAGGTTTATTACAAGCGGCTTGTTACCCAGTCGGAAATAGCGGGCTTTGCATTTTTGGAATGATCCATCATTGACACATCCAATCATATGATACTTAGTTAATACGTCTATAAATATTCTGTGAATCGTCAATCGTATTCAATACCTCCTTTGTATATTAAAAAAAGAAAAAGCCAATTTTGGAAATATTTTAATGAGCGCTGTAACCTAAAACTTATTAAATATAATAATAATTACATTAGTAACATCATGTAAAGTTTGTATTAAATTCTTTAAATTATTTTGTTATTTTGATTTGATGGATCTTTACATCGTATTGCTACTAACCATGACTGTGATTCATAATTTTATCTTTTTAAATATGATCTACCAATGTTTAAAATTCTTTTATTAATTATAATTATGTGATTGTTTTCTTTATCTCAATACAGTCCCCACAGCATCTCCGTTATCCTAATTTGGGCCATTGTTTATTAGACAAAATTAAATAATGGACTGTTTATTAAACAATAAAAAAAATAAATTAAAACCCATTTGAACTTTTTTTATTACTCACCGAAATCACAATACTATCAACACCTATTAAAATGAGTCGCGAAGTCGTAAAGTTCCTTTGGAATAGAAACGTACAATATTTGGGCTGTTTTTTTAAAAAAAAAATTGAGAAAAAAATTGATGCAAATGGAAGACACACTCATATTAATTATCTAATAAAATTTATAAATATTATTTTTATCTTTATTTTAAAAAAAATTTATCTATATTTGATATAAAATTACATGTATAAGGTTAAAACTGACCGCCATTACTTTTGGGAACTGTATTATCATAATCTATTCTTTTAATTATTCTAGATTATTATAAATCACATAATATTATTTTAGAGATTTTGGAATGAAATTTTTAATATTCCCTTAACATTGTATATTTTGTAATTCACTTGAAATTAATATTGATTTTTTACTAAACTAGAGTTCTAGCTTATTAATTTTTATACCAACATTTTAATAAGTCTATCAAAAGTATATACAGTCAACCTCCTATATAGTCATACCTCTCAAAAATAAAAAAGTTATATAATATATCTATAAAAAGAATTTTTGAAGTGTTTATTATTAATTTTGGTTTAATAAATTATGCTTATAAGAGAGAAGTAACTATATAGAATGTAATTATATAGGGAGTCAACTATAATAAGAATGCTTTTTGCATAAGTTAGATTATTAGTTAACATATTTTTATTATAAGTCTAATAAGATAAATCTAAAAATCTCAATACCTTTATTAAATAAATTTAATAGTTTTCTTAAATCTAATGAAAAAAATAATATATTAGGAATGCTTTTTGCATAGATTAGATCATTAATTAACTATTTTTATTATAAATCTAACAAAATAAGTCTAATAAAATAAGTATAATACCAAATCTTCCATTAATAAATCTAACAAAAATCATATAGTTAAAATAATTTCAGCAAAAGTTAGCTTATTAAAATGCATATTTAATTATAAAATATTTAATAAAAAAATAATATCAAGAAGTATAAAAGATAGATTAACTTATCAAATTAATATAAATTCTAAAGATTCTAACTTAATAGTAAATTCTAAAACTATCTAAAACTATTTAAAATTTAACAGTTTTTTGCCAAATTTTTATATAAAATAAATCAATTTTATCTTTTTGTTTTTATAAATTTTGTTATAATTTTGTTGTTGTTAACGTGCAATCCTTACGAATTGCGACAGTTAGACGAGATATTCAAGCGGTTTGTTCTTTTTAATTGAGCAGTAATCTTTCAACAGTTTAAAAGTTTTAACGCAGATGATTTATCAAAGTATTTATATTATCACAACGAGTTACAATTCAACAGATTGCTAGTAGTGTGTATTTGTAAATATTGTATTTATTCACGAGTAAAATAATAATAAAGAAAAAAAGGAAGAGTAATACTAAAACTAAAATGTAATGCGATAGGCCTAGTTGCCTCTAAACTGTAGCGTAACGTAATAGGTCTGGTTGCTTCTAAACTGTAATATAATATGATAGGCCTGGTTACCTTTAAACTGTAATGTAATGTGATAGGCCTGGTTGCCTCTAAACTATAACGTAATGTAATAGACCTAGTTGCCTCTAAACTATAACGTAATGTGATAGGTCTGGTTACCTCTAAACTATAACATAATGTGATAGGCCTGGTTGCCTCTAAACTATAATGTAAGGTGATAGGCCTTCAGGATTGGTTACCTACATCAGCTAACAATACCTCACTCACTGCTAAAACTACTCAAGCTATCTTCCCCTTTTACATGAATTAACAAGTTACCTATTTATATAAAATATATTATATAGAGAGATATAACTAATATATCTAATATGTCAGCTATGTCTAATATGTCCAGTATATCAAATATATCAAATATGTCTGATATATCTGATATTTAGATCTGCAATATACTGCATCACGTTCATTAATCCAATCCTGTTACAGCATTATGATTTTTATTAATAATCTGATTCTATTTACATTATAATTTATATACAAAAAACTTAAAATTTCATGCATCACCATCTATATACAGTAAATCATATGCAAAAGTATCAGATTTAACCCTCTACGTGGACCTCATGCATGCATTTTATCAATCCTATTCATATTCTATTATAAAATATATATAATCGATAATATACATCAAGTTAGTCCCATGATACACAACAATCAAATCAATATATTGTCTTTTAGTATTTTATAATTTTTTAAAAAAGACGTTTATAAATCATATATAAATAAATTTTATTTTTTTTTTTCTTTATAACTATTAACTCTTATTCTTTGCAAACTTTCATTAGTTATTAATAAATCTTATTATTATTTTATTAACCTTGAAAGATGAATACAAATACCTTTCTTTCAAATATATTTACAAGTCTGCGTCTTTTAAAAACAAAAATCAGTTTGATAGAGAAAACAGTATCTACAACTTTGAAAAATATTAACAAATTAAAAAAATCTTTCAAAATAATATAACTGAATTAACAACTTTGATACAAAAACAAAAGAATTCTGTTAATGATAACATAATATCACTTGAAAGTATAATTGAGCAATTAAAAGTAAGCCAAGAAAATGCGATGAATGATATTATATTTAAACTAAAAATTTGCATAGAAAATCAATAACGTAGCCTTCAAACCACAACTGGATTTTGTAAGAGAAGAAAATTCAAATCTATCGATGATTTACTTATAGCAGATTCAGAATCAGAGATTATAAACAAAAATCATAATAATAATAAAGCAAACCAAATCTATATGATTTAACTCCTACTCTGGTTATTTTAATTCGAAGCAAAATAAAGGCAAATGAACAAGATGACAAAGATTTCAATGAAGTGATTGAAAATGAATTTGCTTTTGATTATTCCAAATCCTTCACTCATAAAATTAATCAAAGGATTCTTAAAGCATATTTGATATTTTACATGAAAGAATATGAATCTTGAGAAGAAAATTTTAGCAAGTATAAATATATATTATTGATTTATTTTCTTAGTTTATCTTATTCTTTTTAGAAAAAGGTGAAATGTGAATAGAAGAATCAATTTGTCAGATTTGTTATACTTACTTTAGAACAAAATGTAATATTTTAAAACTTCACTTGAAAAATTAAAGACTAAGAATATTAATAGCCATCATAATAATAAAATATTAAAGGTTTGTATATCATAAAAATTGAAAATACAAATAAAGTTTTCAATATAAATATTTAATGTTCTTTTATTTTATAGAAGTTTCAAATGCGAAGAGATATTATTGATACACTTAATGCAAAAAAACTAGGATATCCAGTTAAAGAAGTCAAAGTATTATTTGTATAGGAGTTAATTTCACCTAAAATTAGTGAAAATGAAGATACAGTTAAACTGAAAAAAGGACAAATCACTGATGATAATCAACTAATACTAGATGAAACATATTTTGTCCCTGTTATTCCTTGATATAGTGATGAAGTATTAACTTTTAGGATCTTAAACTTTCAAATATATTATTGTTATATAAATAATATGTTTGTTTTCTGATTTTAGACTATACGAATGCGTGAAATTATCAACAATGAAATAGAAAAATAATGTCAATTAAAATTATGCAAGAATTTGACTGGTGAAAAAACAAACCCCTACTGACACATAATAGTAACTCCAAATAAAACCAGATTTTATCAATTAGCACTATTCATCCCAGCCTATCCAATATTATTAAACTTTCTACAATAGGTTATTAAATTATTTAATATAAATACAATTCTTTCAAATGCTATCAATTCAGATTCTGAACCTAAATTTACAAGTCAAGATGTAAGAATTTATAGGAATAATAGAAATTCTAAATAATCTACCATCGATGGCTATAATATGGACATGGCTATCTCTGCTCTAAATACTACCTTTACAGAGCTTTCAGGTACATATATTCTAATATTTTGACTTTTAACTAATATATATAATAATTATTTTTAATTTTAGAAAACTTTGAGAACGATTTAATGAAATCATTAAACAATATTGATGAACAATGTGTAACTTCATTCTCAATTAGTGATAATGATCATGTAATATTTATTAATATTATTCCAAATTCTCTTTTATAATTTCACTCAATATATTTATTATTATGATTAAAATTTTATACTTATAGATATCAACGGATCTACAATATATTATTGATTCACATTCTGATATTTCATCTAATCATGAAATATATTCTACTAGGCCTAGTCTTAATCCTAATAACATATCTGAACAATCCTTTTCTTATCTAGTTGAATCAGACAATAGCATTAGAAAGCAGAATGATAATGCGAGAATTAAATATGAAAAATAATGAGCATCATTTAAGAATAAGACCAACAATGATATTATGAAACTAATTGATCCTACAAAAACTGTAGAATAATGTAAATTAAATATGAAACTATTATCTAAAGATAAGACCAATGATGTTAGTAATTTTGCGAAACTGACTGAACCTCCTACGAAGACTATAAAATGACGTAAATTAAATACGAAACATATATCACAAGTTACCCATTTCAAAACTAAAACTTCCTCATGAACTAGTATGTTTGTTTATTGATCTAATTATATTTTTTTTCATTCATAATATTCAGCTATTTATCGACAAATATATTACCTAGTTTTGGATATCTATCACCATTCGCATAACAATACATTAAATTTATCGCATCAACCTTCATACTTGTTATGCTATTTATATTGCAATAATAAATATATATAATAACATATTATAGCGAATGTAATCAAGATATATATAATGGTATATACCAAATATTTCAATCAGAAATTCAAATATACCTAAGATTTTATTGAACATTTCATTATAATATATATCAAATATCTCAATCAGAAATCTGAAGCATATTTGTTAATATCAATGTCATAGAAACTGTATAGAAATGGGACAAGTTTTCACCATATTTCTGTAGTATAAATTTAATGGATTTTAATAATAAATCAATAGGAAATGGATCATGTCTAAAAATTTATCGTTTATAAATATATGTCATATCACATCACTTCGACCAGTAAGATAATTTAATAGACTATAACAACTTAAGTAATCATTGTTATACTATTATCGCTCAGCATTTACAAAATAATTTATATGAAAAACAACAAGAATTTTTAGTATTTGTTATGTATAGGTAAATATAATATGATTATCCCTTAATATTTATTGGTAATATAGATGAAACTTCATTAATATTTGATTTATCAAATAATACTACTGACAAAATAGGATCAAAAACTATTAGTATTCATACAATAGGTCATGAAAAAACTAATTTTACAGTAGTTTTAACCTGTATGGCAAATAAAACTAAACTTTTTTCTTTTGTAATTTTTAAACTTAAAAAAATTCAAAAGGAAATTTTCTACAAGAAGTTATTATTCATACTAATTCAACTAAATGGATGAATATAAATGAAATATTATATTAGATTAAAAATATTTAGATAAACGTGCTGAAAGACTTTTTAATCTATAATTATTATTAGTTTTAAATTCATTTTCAGTACATATTGTTAATTCTGTTAAAAAGCGTTTTGGAAAAAAAAGCTAATATTACTATTATTCCTGAAGAATTAACATCTCAATTATAATCTTTAGATATTTCAATCAATAAATTATTTAAATCAAAGATAAGATTTATTAATTTTATTAAAATTTATTTTTATTTTATTTATTTTATTTTTGTATTTAATTTTAATTATATTTATAAATTTATTTTTTATAGATGAAAAATAAATATAATGAATGGATGTCTGAATCTTTAAAAGAATTAACCCTCCTAGTAGAATCAAAAGATCATCTTATGAAACTGTTATATATTGGATTAATAGATCATGAAATGTGATTGATATTAGTTTAATTTAAAAATCTTTTAAATGCTGTGATATTTCTAACAAACATGATAAAATAAAAAATGATTGAATTTTTAATTATGAACATCTTGAATAAGCAAAATCAAATGATAAAATAGAAATTTTAGATGATATTAATGAAAATGATAGAAGTAATGATATTAATAATAATTATTATGAGAAGGAAGATTATGATAATAAATGGATTAAATAATAATCATATTTATTTAATAAATAATGATATTTAATATTAATAAAGTATAAAATATAATAATAAATTTTGTTTTTTATGTTTAATATATTACAATCAATCAAATTGATCAATATTATTGTGATAAATTTGATTAGTATTATTGCGGTAAATTTGATCAACATGTTAATCAATTTAATTAGTTAATTTATTAATACCTTAGTATTAATCAAAAATTTTATTTTTTGGTAATTGAATAGTATCTGTTACTATTCAAAGAAGATATTTTGCAAAGGGAATACTAATATTAATACTATATAGTAGTTTTTTTAAATTTTTTTACAAATTGAAAAAAAATTTTAAAATATTTTAAAATATAATTTAATTTTTTTAGATCAACTTTTTAATAAAAAAGAAACTTATTTATTAAATTAGAGAAATATTATTAATAAATATTTTTATAAAGATATAGGTAGAAAAGAAAATAGTCTTACTATTTATAATATAATCTTTAATATTGTTTTAACTAGTAGTAATAATAGATTAATAAAAAATAATTTTAGATTAGTTTCTTATAATAATAGCTATACAGATATAGAAAGCATAAAACTTAAATTAAATAGTAAAAAAAAAGAAATTTGTTGCAGCTTATCATTCTCTTTTAAATTATAAAATTATTGGTAAAATAATTAAAAGTTTAATAAATATAATACTGTTATTGTTTAATATTATATTAAAACTGCTGAATATTCAAATTTAAATAAAACTATAAATAATAAAACTATCATATAATATAATAAATATATAATTAATAAGTTATTTCTTTTTAAATTATATCATAATCCTTCAAAAATTTTAGTCTTTTCTTTTCAATGTCTTAGTTATTTGTAGATAAAATATACTAAATAATTATTAGACTAAAATAGATTTATTATTAATTTATTTCTAATAACTTATTTTTTTATTATAAAATACTATTTCCAAAAAATAGCAGAAATAAAAATAACAATCACGATCGCTCAGCGTTATCAAAAACTGTTCAGCAATCACATAATAGACAAAATATCATGCAAACTATTAAATCTATAACATCTTTAGTAGCCCAAATAAATAACACTACTCCAGAAAATGATATGGAAGTTAACAACACCTGTTGAAACTTCTTTAGTTACTAGTAAAGGCAAAGAAAAGGAGTCACTCTAACAACTAACACAGTTTTACCTAACACTATAAACGTTAATGATAGCTCAGACCTCTCAGAAAATAATATTGCCATAAAGAAAGATATTCTTGCTTTTACTGATCATCATTCTTTTGAAAAATTTTTCGCATACTATTTATTCGAAAAATACTATAGTGAAAACCCCTAACAAAAGATCACTGAGATTATCAATCAACACTACATAGAGCTACTTTTCTTTCAGGAATAATATGTGATAAATCTCCTGTTAATCTTAAGTAAATAATCCTCAAATTTGCCTTATTGAGCAAAGAAAAATAAGATAATTTCTGCAAAATGCAAATTTCACAATTAGAAAATGTCACATTCCTTCCATTAGTCATTTAAAAACAAGCTCCTTATATTCCAGAACTTTCTATCACAATGACTGAAATTCCACTCAATGTCATTAAACTATACCTAAAAAAATTATTTTTCAAATACGATATGATCACTTACATTATTATGAAAACTGCAACTTGTGGCAAAGAACTACTATTACCTTTGACAAAAATGCTAACTTTAATGAACTCGATAAAGAAGATGCATTTATTTCCTCAATGATATGATTAGATTCCATTATTATAACGTTTTATATGATATGATCTAAGAAAAATCTAAACACTTGATCAAACTCACTAACCTTTCACGTAATACTACTACATATAACCTTATAGATATTGGTTACTTAGCAGAGGCTACAGCCTGAATTGTCTCTCAGGCTCAGTCTAATTATAAATATCTATAATATGCCTATTTATACTTCACCTTGGCTGCACTATATGAGATTGCAAAAAAATTACTGACCTTACTTTAAATGAAAAGAAAGTTAAATGAACAGATTATAAACAGAAACTATATGCGATCTACTTTTCTATTCATCACAATGTTACAAACTGTCCTAAAGGGAAACTAGCTCCTAAAGATTGTAATATGCAATAACTCTACTAACATTTCTAGCTAGCGTAATTCAATAATTATATTACTTTAAAAATACAACCTTAATGAGATACTATTAGAGATAATGTTACTTTTGTTGATGCTATCAAATCTAAACTGAATATCTCTGCACAAGATAATGTTAAAGCTCTAATTTCTCTCAAACAAAAATCTTCTGATAACTCTAACACTATATCTAAAAAGTCAAGACCTAAAGACTAAGAGGTTACTAGACTGATGACATACCTGATGACATAGATCTTGAAATGTTCAAAGGATATGGTGTAGTTATAAAAATTCAACTAACTTCAACAAGAATACCAAAAACCTTTCAAAAGGGACAGTTTAAGGAGGATCGATGCATGATCCAAACTTTAAAAAGCTCATTATAATATAACTTAAGACCATTACAAATTAACTTATATTCTTAACATAAGCTTTGGCATTCTTTCAAGATAGATTGAACGTCTTAAAAAAAGCTTTTAACATTAAAATAATCACTCCAATGAAAGCTAGGGTACATATCCAAGCATTTTTTCCTAAAATCTTAATCATAGATAAAATGTATTCATATATTAATACTTCTGAATACTCAGCCCCTTTACAAATAAAGACGAATAAATAACTCATTGCCATTTGCCATCAACAATAATAACACATTTTCTCATTCACTAATATTATCAACAATCTTTTCAGTACTTGCGTCAATTTTTAACAAGTATTCCTAAATAAAAATCTTCTAAATTCTCATGATGTTCAGTCTTTCATTCTTATTACTGATACTTTGTATAAACAAATTGAAAGCTGCCTTGGTAGCTTCTCATAATAACTATCTTATTAATAATAAATACTGTTACTATTACAGAAAATACTAATACGAATACTTTTCTACTTTATATTGTTAACGTGCAATCCTTGCGAATTGCGACTGTTAGACAGGGTGTTCAAGTGGTGATTCTTTTAAGTTTACGTAGTGACTCAATTCAGTTTAATTCAAGATTTATAATCTACATGATAGTATATTCATGATAAAACTAGAAGCAAAGCAGCTCAATTGATTTAGTGATATAATGATATGTTTATTGATAATAATAAATAAAGATATGAGATAATAATAGAAAAATAAGAAAATAAGAAATAATATGAAAAGAAGGAATATTTAAGACTATTATTATAAAATAAGAGAAAATATAAAATAAAAGATAAAGTATTAGTA
>CAJVPP010002593.1:0-14227 GCA_910592005.1 Funneliformis mosseae
TCCTTATAAAATATAAGGAAATGTGATACGGAATTTTAAAAAACGTATACAAAACTTATTTATAATAATGAAAAAACATATGCAAATTTTTTATAGGGATTTATTATGCATTTACCATATTATCGAGAATGTGAAAAAGAAAGTCGAATTCAAATTGCATGGTGAAATAGTCAAGAATTTTATTGAGGATTTTTACCATATGCAAAATAGTTATAATCAATGTCAGTTTAAAGCAAAATACAATGAAATGCTTACAAAATATAAGCAATGTCAGTCTTACCTTAAAAAAAAACTTTACCCTTGTCATAAATCATGAGTGAGATATTCTATTGTGAAGATTTTTACAGCAAGAGTAGAATCAACTCAACATGTTGAATCTCTAAATGGAGTTCTTAAAAAACATATGGATTGAGAAATTCTATTAAAGGAATTAGTAGAAGTAATAGAAAATGAGTTAGATAAAGAAGTGTAATATAGTTGAATTAGAGATTATTATAGATCAAACCCATCAACTGGTCTTCTATTGACTTATAATACTATTTTCAAAGACATCAATTCTGTTTTAAAAGATTTTTTAGTACTCATTCCATTATCACTTCAGAGAGACCAAATAAAACAAACATTATTATATTAAGGAACTTTGATTTCTATTGAACAAGTTAATGAATCTGATGATGAATCCAATAGTATAGTAGAACATATATATGATAGACCACAAATTAGATTACAAGAACTTTTGTTAAGCATCGATTACAAAAAAATTCAAGAAATATGAGAGGTTAATTATATTGTTGCATCTTCAAAATCAAAACCACATTATGTAGTAATCCTTAAGGATATAATATTACTTTGTATATGTATGTACATTATTAACCAAAGAATGCTGTATCGACATTAGTATCAAATTCTTCTTTAGTCTAACAAAACTATTTTTCATATAGGCTTTATTCATACGCGTTAGTTTGAATCAGTACCACCTGAAATAAATAATTATATTATGATCACTCAAGGAACTAAAGCTTATACCACCAATCTATTACTATACATTAATCAAATGAGAACTGCTAACATTTACACATCAGATGTTAGAGAAAATTTCAACAAAAAGCCAAATTCGGTACTTTGATGTCAGTAGCAAAGACTAGTATTCAGATAGCCGTAGCAGAGGGTGTTACATCAGAACTGAATGGACTTCTTACAGAATTTATTATTAAATATTGTCAAAATACAGGCTTGAATATAAAAGAGGTTCATTATGTATCACAGTTGAATAATGAAACTCAAGAACCTTCCTCTGCTACCATAACAGATAATTATAATGTTCTCTAAATATCAAACCTAGAATATTATAAGCTAAAAGGACGTCCTCCAAAGCATTATAAATCATTAACAGAAAAGAACAACATTTAACATATAATTTCGTCTAAAACCTGTAGTTATTATCTAGAAAAAGAGCATAATATTAGAGGATGCAAGCAATATAAAGCTGACTCAGTCAATAAAGAAAATAGTAACTGAACACTTAGCTAATGTGATAAATCTAGTAGATTTTGGGTTGGCAGATTTTTAGTTTAGCAAGTGTAAAATATTAGTTGGTTTAAAGTTAGTGAGGTTTAGAATAGATATAAATATTGTAAATAGTTTTATGTAAATATAAAATAAATGTAATTGAAAATTTTAAAATTCATTGATTTATTATTAGATACGAATACTAATTTACTATTGGCTATTATGATCACGTGATACTAGTGATCATCATCGGTGATGATAAATAGCAAACTCCTTTATTAAATTAACTTTTATTTATAGTTAACTTTAATAAATCCTATTACAAGAATAATATGCTTATAATAAATAATACAAAAATACATTATAATAAAAAAATAATTGATTTAATTAAAAAAATTAAATGTAGAATATTATATTTACTTCTATATTTATCTGATTATAACTCAATAGAGTTAGTATTTTTCTAATATAAAAGTTTAGTTTAAAGAAATAGAAACTTTATGAAAATTTACTTAAATTCTGAATATTATATTATGATAGCATATTTGTAAGTAATATCTGAACTAATTAAATCTTATTTTAAAAAATCTCTCAATTTTAATTTTAATTTTATTTTATTAACTGAAATTTTAATAAAGAATTTACATAGAGAATAAATTTTATTATAAAATTCAAAAAATATTATTTAACTTTTCTAACTAACTTAGTTCTAATTCTAATATTTATAACATCTAATTTATCAAAATCTTTTTCTGTTAATTCTAAAATATCTAATATATTAATTAATACATTAATAAAGTTTTCTAAATAACTAATAAATTTTTCTGTTCTGAATTTGTCATCTAAATCCTTTAAAATTTTTTAATTTTTAAAATAAATGCATTAATTATTTAAGAATTATTATGACTAAAAATTGAGATTGAAAAGGATGATAATAAGATAAAGTTAATGCTCTAAATGGTTTAGTTCAGTCTAGATTATAAGTCAATCTGAAACTAAACTGAAAATTTCAGTTCAGTTCAGTTTGGATTATAAATCTTAAAAATATTAATTCGAATCTGAACTGAACTGTAAACTGGTAAAAATCTGAACTGAACTGAAAATTTTGGATTAATCCAAAATTTTGGATTATTTGGAATGATTCTTTTATCATTCTTTTAAAATAATAATTTAATCTTTTTAATCAAATGATTTTCTTATCATTCATTTAGAACAATAACTTCAATTATTCTAAATAAACGATTCTTTTATCATTCTTTTAGAATGATAATTTAATTATTCCAATTGAATGATTCATTTACCATTCTTTTGAAATAATAATTTAATCATTTCAATTGAACGATTCTTTTATCGTTTGTTTAAAATGATAATTTTATCATTTTAATCAAATGATCCTTTTATCGTTCTTTTGGAATGATAATTTAATCATTTCAATTGAACGATTTTTCTTAGTATTTGTTTGAAATGATAACTTCAATCATTCCAAATGAATGATTTTTTTATCGTTCTTTTGAAATGATAATTTAATCATTCTAATTGAATGATTTTCTTATTATTCATTTGAAATGATAACTTCAATTATTCTAAATAAATGATTCTTTTATCATTCTTTTAGAATGATAATTTAATCGTTCCAATTGAATAATTCATTTATCATTCTTTTGGAATGATAATTTAATCATTCCAATTGAACAATTCTTTTATTATTCGTTTAGAATGATAATTTCATCATTCTAATTAAATGATCCTTTTATTGTTCTTTTGAAATAATAATTTAATCATTTCAATCAAACGATTTTCTTATTATTCATTTGAAATGATAATTTCAATCATTCTAAATGAATGATTTTTTTATCATTTTTTTAGAATGATCTGAAATTTCAGATTAATCCAAAATTTTCAGATTGAATTTTTGCAATCTGAAACTGAATTGAAGTTGATCTGAACTGAAAATTTTCGAATTTATCTAAACCATTTAAAGCTTTAGATAAAGTAAATTTAAGTGATAAATTATATTAATTATAAAATAGAAATGGATAAGAACAGAATATATATTATGAAATTAAAGTTGAGATTAGTATAATTGTAAATGTAGAAGTTAATGCTAATACTTGAAATTTTTTGTTTTATTTACAAATATAAAAAATGCTAATAGTTCATTAATTGTTACTAATTTATACTCTTAAAATATATTATAAATAAGTAAATTACTTTAAAGAAATTTACAATATCATATTATATTAAATAAATATTATGCAAAATAAATAAATTTTTATAAAATTTATAACATATAAAATAAAATAAATCTTATAATAGATGTTGTCTAAGTACTCAAATATTGTAATATTAAGTATAAATAATTTGAATTATTAATGTAACATAATTTTTTATGTTTATTATGATATTTTGTAAAATTTATATAATATTTGTAATTACTCTAGCTCTATATTTAGTTAAATTTGATTTTTTTGAATAACATTAATGCATTTTTCTTTCTTTTTCTTTGGTTTTATATAGAATTAACAGATTTTTTTTTATAATAAAATAGTAATTAATTATTATATACATAATTTATAATTTTCATTTTAATAATTTACCTTTTTGTAATTTATTTAGTTTTTCTTATTTAAATTTCAAGTTTGCAATTATTATCATTTTTTTTTCTTGTGAACTCAAAGCTTGATATTCTTTTAAAAACATTTTTCAATCTTTTTCATTTGATAAGTTAGTTTTAGTTCCAATACCTTTTACATATCTATATAAAATAATACAATCATTACGAAATACAAGTTTATTTATTTGATCCTATATTAAAATATACAGATTTTTTATGAAACTATTATAATCTATATGATAAGTAGTTTTCCATTTTGCTGTATTATTTTTCCTTCTTTTTTAATTACTAATTTAAATGTATTTAATATTTGAATTATCTATTTCATTTAACTCTTTATCTTGCTCTGCATTCTTCATTATCTCAAAATTTTCGCCTTGTTCTTCATCATTATTTATCAGATTTCTCTCAAATTCTATTTCATTAATTTCTTCTACCTCATTACATCATTATTATTGACTTCTTTTGAAATTTTTGTTAATTTTCGGGATTTAATTTTCCTTGATTTTTATGTGATTTTAGGGGATGTTAAAAAGTCCCATGAGACTAGGTCCTAAACAGTCCTACAAAGTCCGGTCCAGTTCAAAGTCCTTTGAACTATAGGACTGCGGTCCTATAGAAATTAGGACTTGCGGTCTTAAAATTGCGGTTCTATAGAAAAATAATCATTCAAGTCGAACGATTCGTCATCATTCTTCTTGAACGATTATTTCTTTTATCATTCAAGTCAAACGATTCGTCATTGTTTTTCTTGAACGATTATTTTTCTATAAGACCACAGTCCAAGGACCGTAAGTCCTAATTTCTATAGGACTGAGTCCTAGGACTGCAAGTCCTAATTTCTATAGGACCGCAGTCCTAGGACTGCAGTCTCGGGACCTGGTCCTAGAATCCAGTCCTAGGACTCAAGTCCTATGGATCGGGTCTTCTTTAGGACTGGGATTTCAGGATTGGACTAGGACTGTACTGGATTTTAACATCCCTGTGATTTATTATTAGGTTTAAATGCTCTTAGTAAAATATTCTTGGTAGTTTGATTTTTCTTTAATCTTGTCATCAAATTATGATACAAAGAGCATAAACAGTAGTTAAAATTTTGAGAAATTCGACTTTATACAAGTAAGTCTTATTAGCTTTATCTAATTCAGAAAGTTGCAAATTATTATAAATTCTATTTTTCGTTTTTGGATCATATACTCTAGATATATTTAAATCGCATTTACATTTTCTAGATGAAGATAGTTCATCACATTTTAAACATTTTTGGCATAAAAAGCATATACCAATTGAATATAATGGCATTATGACGAAGTGTATTGAACGCGACGCGTAAAAAATAATTATAATATTTTTTACTATATTAGAGTCATTTGGGTCAGTTCCATACAGGATCTAGATTGTAAACCTTTCGAAAATTTTATGCAGGTTTTATTTATATAGTATGTATTTTTAAATTCAAATTCAATATCCGTTAATAATATTTGACCAATAAATGGTTCTCTAGTTTATTTTCTTTTTTCTGAATAAGCACGGTTGATTATTATTACAAAGATAAATAAACAAAATGGTGATCTACACTAAACAAAAAAAAAAAAGAGTTAACCAGACTTGTAGACTTCAATAAGAGAAAAAAAAGTATTTAATCGAAAAAGCAAATTTGTTCAAAAAAAAAAAAAAAAAAAAAAAAAAAAAAAAAATATAAAAATGTTTGATTTGAATTCGTTAATTAGTTATTTTGCATTACTTGTATTAGGAGGTATAAGTTGGTTTACTTATAAAGTTTATATTTGGCCATATTATATTTCTCCTTTGAGAAACATCCCTGGGCCACCTTCTGAAAGTCTTTATTACGGAAATTTTAAAAGATTTCTCGTGGAAGAGGTGTGTATAGATATATATTATAAATTTTTTTTTTATCATAATCATTTTATTATTAAAGCTAACCTTTTTTTTTCTTTTGTTTTTCTTTGATCTAGGCTGGTGAGCCATATCTTAGATGGGTAAAAGAATATGGAAGCTTCTTGAAATACCATACATTATTTAATAAACCTATTCTTTTGATCACGGATGCGAAGATGTTACAAGAAATTATGTTAAATAAAGTATATGAATTTCGTAAACCTGCAGAAAGAATGGCTAATGCTGAGAGATTTATGGGTCAAGGCCTTTTTCTTGTAGAAGGAGACGATCACAAGAGACAAAGAAAAATGATGCATCCTGCCTTTACTCATCATAACATTAAGGTATGTGTACCTTTTATTGAATTCAAATCATTTTAGGGAAATAACAAAAGAACACAATTTATTTTCCCTTTTGTTTTCACAATTTAGGATATGACACCAACAATTATACGCGTAGCTTTTACATTAAAAGGTTTGATAGAAGACGAAGTAAACAAAGGAGGATCAAGAATTAATCTTACTCCATATATATTAAAAACTACAATGGATATCATTGGTTCAGTTGGTAAAAGAATTTTTTTTTCTTAGTAATACACAGGCTTTATACAATTCTTTTTTTAAACTAATTTTTTTTTTTTTTTAAAAAAAAATAATATAGGATTTAATAATGAATTTAATTCGTTAACATCTCCTAGTGAATTAGCAGAAGCTTATCATACGATTATGAATGGCAAAAATACCACTTTATCCACAATTATTGCCATTTTTTCTTATTATATCCCATATCTTAGAAAGATTCCAATAAACATAAATAAGAAATTCAATTATGCAGTTGAAGTTATTGACCGTGAAGCTAAAAAGATTGTTGATGAAAAATATCGAGATGACAAACTACAAGGAAAAGATTTGCTATCTTTATTAATTAAGATCAATCAAACTTTGCCTATTGAAGAAAAGCTGACTGACGATGAACTGAAATATCAGGTAGCTTTGAAAATTTGAATTCAATTTAGTTATATATATTTGTTTATTTATGTTTCTATCATTTTTTTTATTTAGATTATGACATTTTTACTAGCAGGACATGATACTACTGCTAATGGCACAAGTTGGGCTTTATACTTACTTGCAAAACATCCACACGAACAAGATTTATTGCGTGAAGAATTAGTTAAAGCCTTTCCTGATAAATCAAAATTTAATCCCACTTTTGATGAAATTAATTCTTTGGAATATTTAAATTGTATAGTTAAAGAAACATTACGATTATTTCCTCCAGGTATAAATTTTAAATATTTTAAATTTGTAGTCATATTATTATTATTATTAACTTGTCAAAAATTCTTATTTTAGTCATAACTATTCTTCGGACTAGCAGTAAAGATCAAATTTTAGGTGAACATTTTATTCCAAAGGTATGTTTTTATAGCTTTTGTTTATTTTATTGTAAAATGTCCTTTTTCAAAAGTTCTAAATCATAAATCCTCTCTCTTTTTTTTTTTAAAAAAAAAAAATAGAATACTCTAATTGGAATTCCATTTTATGCGCTTCATAGACTACCTTCCATTTGGGGACCAACGGCCGATGAATTTGTTCCAAAAAGATGGTTAGATCCTTCTTCGATACAAGGAATTACCAATTATAATTATTTTCCTTTTAGCACCGGTGTTAGATCATGTATTGGTAACAAATTGGCTTTAATCGAAATGAAAATATTAGTAAGTTTGCTAGTTAGAAATCTCGTTTTCCAAACTGTTGAAGGATTACAAATTAAGAAAAAAACTGGGTTTCTTTCTAAGGTTGATCCAAATCTTGAATTAGTCGTTACTAAAGTTGAAGCTTGATAAATAGTTTCTTTTGTTTTTATGTAAGATATTTTATCCGAATAAATTTACATTGAATTTTTTTTTATTTTTATTTTTTATTTTTTTTGTCTGTATATTTTTTTTTTTTTTTTTAAAAAAAAGTGTTTTTTTTTTTCATAACGGCGAAATCGCTAATCTATTCTAAATTTTATAACTCCAATTGTAATAACAACTGAAACCCTAAACGCGAAACTTATGCATGCATTACCTCATCGATTTTATCACAAATTCAGTTTTTTTATATTTTGAATTTTTTAGCCGTCAACCCGATCAAAAAAGTACAGTGAAAATTTAGTTTGTTCGATTCATGTAATTGTGACTAAAATGTTTGGCAAAGATCATCGTTTTTTAGTTGAAAAGAAGTTGAAAAGTTAAAATGCATAAAACTTTTTAAAATGTTAGTTAAAAGAGTAAAAGTGTTTCCTTAAAATTTTCAACTACATTATATTTTATTTAAGGTCTTATCATTAATTGTATGGCGTTTCACTAATAAATGACCACCAATCTCTAGAAAATCATAATTTTCACGTGAAATACGGTAAACATTATGGAAATAAATTATTTAATTTATGTATATAGATTGATTAATAATATTAATATTAAGATTAATGTAGTTATATAATGTAAATAATATATTAAAAACTATTAAAAATAAATTACTTGCATCTATTATGTAAATATTTCAGCGGGGGTAACAGCATTTGAAATTACACTCCCTAATAAGTTTTCTTGATTTAAAAATTTGGTGGGGAATGTTACCAAATGTCCACGAACATTCCCTAATTTTTTTCGTACATCCTCTTCGGTTGCTTCGGAATTTGCTACATGACATGGTTGCACTCTAGCAGGGTCAGGAACAAATTTTTCATATTGTTCCCAATCAACGACTGCATCATACTTAAAATTAGTTAAACATTAAAAAAAAAATTATATCTATTTAATAATCACTTACCGTTGTCGTCAGGCACACATCTAAACACAGAACGGTAAGTTTCAGTATTGTTATGTGCAGTAGTTCGCCAATAATCATAAAATTCATCAGAAAGTGGATCCATAACTACAAGATCTGTTTTTGTGGGATGTTTAGGATGCTTGGGAGGAAAATATGATGCAGGATTATCTATTATTGATGTAATCGACTCGTCTTTGTCGTGCGCTTCATATAAATTTTCAGGTCTCAATGGTGGTAAACAACTTTTGGTGATTGATGAGTGATCCTGTGTTTCTAGTAACCCAAGGTGTTCTTTAAATATATTACTACGCAATGTATATGCAAACTTGGATGCTTGATACTATATAAAGAAAAGAAATATTTTCGTTAATATTTGAATGATCTCAAGAAAGAAAATTTTTCTATTTACCGGTTTTCCATTCATACGCGTCTCCACTTTCTTATGATCCTCGACAACAATCGCAATTTCTGAATCACGCATTCCAAGTTGCGACCTATCATTTATGTTAGCTATAACGAAAAAGAGACAATTAAATATTTATAAATGGAATAAATATCAAAACAAAAAATATATATTTAAATTAGAATTTGATCTTACCTGAACCACAAAGAACGTATCGATCATCTACGATCATTAATTTACTATGTATGTAAATTTCTTCAGTAATATAAGCTTTTCTAGGATCCATTTGAGCTATGCCAGAAGGGATAGCTGGTTCTCCTCCAATTCTATCATCTGTCAAAGGTTCTGCATTCTCATCATTAAATGAGCTTTCTAAAGGATGTCGTATTTGCGAATCTTTGCTTCCACCACTAGTTGCATTGGGTGCATTTCTCAAGTCTTCTGGTGGTTTCAATTCTGACGAAGTTTTATCTGATCTCACGTCATGCGAATTTTGTGATAAATTGCTCGATTTTCTTTGCAGTGATACACCGGAATTATCATCATTATCTGCCAACTTTCCTTTTCCTTTATTGGATATTATTGATCTCTTCGATTTTATTGATTTATTTTCATTCACGTTATCAGTATAATGTATTTTATCATGTCCGCGCAATGCGTAAAAAGTAATATACTTCTCCGGAGTAATTCCAGCTTCAGTTAATTTTTCTAAGATTGATCTTCCACCACGGCATATTGACACATATTGCCAGTGCATAACCATACTAGGACGACATTTTTTATGAGTTAATTTTATCTATGTATTTACTTAATTTTAATAAGTATCCAAAGAACATCACATACCGAATTGTCCCAGCATCGCTTGAGTTCAAATCAGATTCGAATGATGGCAATAAGGGCATAACTACAATGATTCGGAACTTTTCATTATTTTTGTGCGCTTTTTTAATACGTTCAACAATACACTAAAAAAAAAGAAAAAGAACCATTTAGTTCCCATAAAACTATTTATAACTTGAATATAAAATAAAAAATTACTTCGCCTATCCTATTTTTGACAACGTATTTTGAATCATTCTCTGTGGTTGTAACTAGGGTTTTTTTTTGGAAAAAAAAAAAAACCATAAATAAATATTAATTAAATTAATAATAACAGAAAGATTAAGATTTTCAATGAAAATAAACTCACTGAAAAATTGATTTTCAATATAAATAAAATGTTTAGAAGTTCTAATTAAATAACAATATGCATTATATATGGAACTCTATAAAATTAAATCGAATTAATATTAATAAATTAATAAATAGAATATATTATTGAAAATCATGAACGGAGAATAAATGTATTACTTCAAGTTTAATTCCACTGCTCCAAAATGCACTGCTCCTCAATAATTGCACGTCACAAGTTCCTAAATTAACAAATAGTTAGAATTCGAAACAATCTCTTATAATTCATAATTTGAGCGTACCTTTGAATTTACTCTCATCACGTGTACTAACATATTCTCCTTTTGGAGTTAAAAACGAGAATTTTTCTTTGTCAAAAGCTTTTTCCTCTTTAATAAAATTCCACCTTTGAACAAAATGCCTCGCCACATCTCTTGCTGGTTGTCCAACCTAGAATCGATTTATAAAGTTGAAATTAAATTTTACTAATTAACTTAAATATCTGAATCTTGATTTAAAATATACTGACCACTCCTGATAAAAAAACAAGAAAAAAAAAAAACGATCGAATCAATTATCAATTAAACGCCTTACACATCTTACACAAATTACAACGTATTGAATACACACATACCGATTGAAACGTCGTGCCATGGCATACGAGGAGTTCGTGATTTATCAATCAATGGATTATCGAAATCGACAACTAAATTACGCGTTAATAAGAAATGAAATCAATAAATTAAATTTCGATGATGCCAATTTGTAATTAATTATTACCATTCTGAAAATCTTTAATTCTCGGATTAGAATAGTCTTGACCCGGCCATATTGAGTGTTGTTTGTCATCGTCTGGATGCCAATCAACCAACTCATGGGCATGAGTATCATAAC
Organism: Funneliformis mosseae; assembly: GCA_910592005.1. Lineage (NCBI taxonomy): Eukaryota > Fungi > Glomeromycota > Glomeromycetes > Glomerales > Glomeraceae > Funneliformis > Funneliformis mosseae. Next base: position 11,309 of record CAJVPP010002593.1, read on the forward strand.
GCCCAAAACATAGATCTAATCCTCCGATAAATGCAATTCGACAATCAACAACCACCATTTTCTATGTACGAAAATTTTCTTTAGGTAAATCTAATTTCGGAATTCGGAACAAAAATAGAATAATAAAAAATAACAACATACTTCATGATGCTAAAATTTGAAAAATAAAAATAATAATAAGGAAACAAGATTATCTGTTTAATTACTCATTGATAAAAATGTTAAAATAATTTCTAAGTAAATACTCACAGCCCAAAACATTGTACCCTCAGGTCCATGATCTGGATGTCTTTGAACTGTAACAAAAATAATTAACCAGGTATAACGAATTCTTACATTATTCTTAAAAAATAATAATTCTAATAAATACCTCTAATATTTTTATGAAGTTCTTGGAGAGTTTTCTTTGTGTGAAATGAATCCAGAGGTAAAGCATATTTAACTTCCTTGTAAACAACAATAAAAATCATTACACCTTCTTCGGCCTTCTTTTTGAGCAATCTATCTAATCGAAACTGTTCATTTTGAGATGGAGGACGACGAAGGTACTTTATCGATGCAAAAATTTTTATTTAGCTTAACGCAACAAAATTTTTTTTGTAAAAAAAAAAAAAATATTGATACACACCAATTCTGGTGATAGCCACCAATCCTCAATATAAATTTCTGATTTAGCTGCTAGAATGGCTTCAGAAACTGCAAAGAAATAATCTTTACCGTCCACGTACCATTTAATCTTTGCATTCTCCCTGATAGGTGCATAAGAATCAAATCGATGTTGCTTAACCCAAGGAGATGATTGCTTGACTCTTTCAATACTCTCCAAGAACTCATTCAGCATCCGCGTATCAGCTTTAAGCTCAATCCTTCGTGAGCTATTTTCTATATTAATTCGACCATGAAATGTTAAAACACGATCAAATCCTTGGATAGGTACTTTATCACATTGAAAATTTCTGTCAAGTAGAAAAACATCAGCTGGAGTTGTTGAACTTATATGAGAACAAAATGCTATATATGAGTCACGAACGATCACCCATTCACTTATCCATTTTACATTAGAATTTCTGAAAGAACAAATAGGTGTATTGAACCTTTCAACCTTGTTTTCAAAGTAACCTTCTTTACCCTTCCAACCCATGTCTCTTGTTATAGAAATTGCACTAAGTTCCAAGAATTCATTAAGCTCATAGGAGACATGCATATTTAAGGTTCTAATTATTTGAATTAAATAACTCTCCAACTGTTCCCTCCTTTTAAGAACTCCGATTTGTTGAAGTTCATGACGAATATGTGTACTATGAAATAGTGAACGAAACCATTTATAGAGACCATTTGGTATCGCTGGTATGAAAGGGAGATCCGCTCTCTTTTTCAAGTTGATATAAAGTGAGATAAAATCAATTCCTGATCTTTTTATAACCCATTTTACATCACCATATTCTAATTCTACTCTAAATATAGTTTGCATATTATAAACATTCGCATCGTTATACGAGTCGGTAATTGCAAGCTAAAGATCAAAACATTCTGATTGTAAATTGACTCGTTATTAAAATAAGATCAAAGTAATAAAAATCCCAATACCTTCAAAGCATCAAATAAAATAGGTGGCTGTAAATAAAAACGATTAAAAGGTGATCATGAATATTCATTTTAGAAAATTTTAAAAAAAAAAATTTTTTCTTAATTACCGCTTTACGTTTTTTGTAATCTCTTCTTGCCCATAAATAAGGCACAGTAATTGGACTTGGAAATATAAGAACTCCTAAATTACCAGTATCTTGTAAATGATTTCTATCAGAAGTATTGAATACTTGATTTGCTTTTGACAAAGCTAGTGCCTTCTTAACACGTTTTTGAAATTTGTTTCTAGTTGAAGATTCTTTAAAAAAAAAAAAAAAATAAAATAAAATAAGAATAACAATTGATGTTAGTGATGAGACGTAAAAGAATAATAACAAAAAAGAACATTTAGTACGGAATTTACCTCCAACTTCGGATGATTCTGCTTTATTGGACGATTCAGCTTCATTTGTATCTGAAGTAAATGGTGGACGCCTTATGAAATCAGGTCGCTCAGGAAGTACTTCTTCAACATATGGAGCAGATAATTGATCTTCCGAAAGTCCAGTTGCAAGCTCTAATGGCTTAGACCTTTGACGCCTTGGTGGTTTCGGGCGTTTTTTCAAATCTGAATGAGAGTGAGAGTCAGGTTGACCTGTAGAAACACCTTTCATATGGAAGAGATTTGACATTATGGAAGCACGCCAATTAGGTGATTCTTCTGCCGGTTCCCTTTCTTCATTTTCTGATTCATAAGGAGAGGAACGTTCGTCTTTGTTCGGATTTAGTAAGGCAAGTGTTCTATTGGAAAATTCTACTAATAAATTGCTACCCACGTCTTCAGGAGGCTCGACTTTATCATCCTTAACTCCATTTGATGTTAAAGGATCAGACATTAAACTTTTTATTTATTGAGAAAAGTTTAATAAATAAATTAAAAAAGTAAAGGTAGAAATTATTGACCACCTATTTTATCCGACTCTGTTTCGTAGTATAGAAGTTGTGTTAAATAGAAATTTCGATTAACTCTTTTTAGTTCGAAGATCATTTAAATTTTTTGTATGACAAAAAGATTTAGGTAGGTAATTATGAGCTCACAAAATCTAACTATGGATATACACTATAATTGTTATTGGCTGAGAAAAGCTTAGTAGAAAATTAAAAGACCCGATTGGTAACAATCTGTTGTTAACAAATTCATAAATCTTGAACGCATTTTATTATGATTCAAAAACTTGTTTCTAATTTTAATATAATAAATAATATAAGCGATAATTAGTAATTATGAAATATTTTACTAACTGTTAAAGTTTTCAAAAATCCATCGCTCACTTTTAGTTTAGATTTTAAATT